>OVAN01002393.1:0-33728 GCA_900406275.1 Anastatica hierochuntica | reverse complement strand
TGGTATTTTCTTGTAATTTAATATTTAATTTTGTAATTCTATGTAAAATTTGAATATTTTAGAGTAACTTTTTATTAATTAGTATTGTTATAATAATTTTATAGAAGTGTTAGTTATCTATAAATGTTTGATAATTCAAAATTAGTTATGATAAATATAAGGACCACAATGCAAAATATAAATATTTTTGAAGTTAAATTTGAAGTATTGCTTTTAAAGAAGAACATCTCTAAACTTCAAATATGAAGTTTTGGAAACTTCAAAATGAAAACCCTTTTTGGAGATGCTCTAACGCACACAATATAACCTCTACAAATTAATATTCGATAAATTAATATTTCGATAAACTAATACTCTCACCGTCCCACAAAGATTGATTTTCTGAGTTTTGCACACAAATTAAGAACTAATAAATATTGTCTTTACCCAAAAGTTTGTATTTAATAAACCATACAAATAATACTACAATTTGATTTATTTTTCTGAAAGAACAAACATTAATGACAAAAAATGCCTTAAAAAATAGAAAATCAATCTTTGTGAGACAAGAAAAAAACTCAAAACATCAATCTTTTTGGGACGAAAGAAGTATTTTTTGGATTTTTTTTTTATCATCAGCCTAGTGGCTTAAAGTTCCCTGAAAAGGACATCATCCCGGATTCGAACCCAGGTAAGTGAGCTTGGCCAACAGAGGTGGTAACCACTATACCACTTGTGCCGCTCAATAATTTTTTTGAATCTTAAATTAAATTTTTTGATCAAAAAAAAATCTCGATACATTAATAAAATATCATCATCTAAACAATATTTAATTTATAAAAGTTTAACTGTACATTGGTGAATGGTGTCGAATCTAAAACAAGAAATCTTATTTACTAAATTCATACAAAAGGAACTAGGTTAAAAAAAAAAAAAAAAACTTACAAGCTAAGATAAGAGGAATTATTAGTTTCTTTCTTTACGTATGTTTCTCAAATTAAAGAAGTCCTTTTTAAAAAACAAAGTAATAAAGAAAAGAAAAAAAGGGAGAGATCTAGTGATCTCTCACGTATCCCCAAGTACAAAAGTTCCAGCTGGAGAGTCTGAGACTTTGTTGGTTCGCCGAATCAAGCTCTGTCTCTTCACCGACACCACCTTTGTCAATAAAAACTTCACGCGCCTTTTTAACCCATTTGAAGCCACCCAACGTTGTAAATCACTCGAGACCACGAGTACGTCCTCTTCACGCACCATGAGTGGTACGTTGGGTTCGTGAAGAAGTAGAGTCCAATACTATGACATACTAAATAACTCTTTCGGTCATGGATTTGTTGGGACTTGTTAGGACCATGCATATTATTATTACTTGAGGTCGAGGGCAGTTGTAGAATTTTATTTTATTATATTTTATTTTGATAATTAGAAAGTTGTGGTTTTGAATTTTAGCTTTTATTATATCCTATTTAATCGACTTATCCATGTGTTTTGGAAAACAAATGATTATAATACTTGTTTGGACATTTATCTAAAGTTCTACCGTGTAACTCTAGTTAGTATGAAGTATTTAAGGAATGATAAAAAAAATATTTGTATGAACTCGTTTATTTGATATAAGATAAACAATATTATACCTTTAAAATTTAGCATCCACAATTGTGATCTCTCACATAAATCTCTCAAAAAAAAGAAAAAGAAATGAAGAGTCTCGTCTAAAAGAGTTTGAAAAATTCAAGTCTCTCATTTGAGAGACTCCAAATATACATGACATTATACTATTAATCAGCAGGATGCCTTAAAAACAGATCTAAAAATAAATCGACTAGTACATAAGAGAAAACACAGTAAATTTTATTGGTTAAATAGAGAAAAGAAGGCAAGAAGGAGAAACACGAAGATGCCACAAAACGTGGATTGGTCGGAGAGAAGCATTTTAAAAATTAGTACTTGTAGTATGTGTTAACAAAAATATCTGCCGTATCAATACGTCATTTAATTCTCGTTTTACTCTCTCCATGTGACATGTTCTTTGATATGTTTCGTTAGTGATTAAGTTAAAAATACCACATCCTCGGTTTCTATTTCTAATAACGACTTGTACCTGTTTAGAAATAACTTCGTTAAAATTATATAAATTAAAATTACACTCATTTTTAAAAATGTGTGATCTTATCTGGTCTGACCTATTTTGAGGGATTAAGAAACCACGAGCTCTGAACCTCCTAGTCATTAAAAAAAAATGTGAGATCCGATTGTCATTTATTTTGAAATAAAAATGATCTTTTACAACATCAACATTATTTCTCACCAAGCAATGGTTGAAGAATTTTACGGGCTATAAGATATCAGTATTTTGATGTAATAATAGAGCTATAATTAACATAGAAAGGAATTACAGAGCCTGTTGTAGCACTCAACGTCAAATTTGCAAAAGTCTAACGACTTCGCTTTCTCTGATGTATTATTTTCTCTCTCGAAATTCGCTTTAGTTTGTTGCTTTATACATGGACCATGACGAATGTCTACTATCCAAGAGCCACGCCTTAGATCGTCTTGTTTTTCTCTTTAAAGAGATTTTCTTAGCATTTCCACTACTTTACAATATAAACCGTGTTGTGCGTGTATGGCAAAAAATGGAGAACTAGTGATATTGTAACGACTGATTCCCGTGAAAACCGAAATTGATCAAATGACACCGTCAAAATCGATCGAAATTTACGAACTTATATGTTAACTGCCGCTTCTAACCTGCTAACATGCACGAAACCAAAAACAGAAGAAAGAAGAAAAAGAGAGGATGAGTCACTTTTCAAACAAGCTACTCAATAAGGATGAACCAGACTCCGCTTAACATAATACCCGCTTAACCCAAAAGTCTATACCTAAACTCAAACCTCAAACAAAGCACCTACCACATTGAAACTTTTTTGAAAACCAGAACTAACCGACTAATACATTGTTTTCCCAAACTGTTTCCAAAATCATTTAACACACACGACTCGGATCCTATGCGTCCTAACAATCAAGCGGTACTCACAACATCTCTACACACATCCATGCTGAATCGACACGACCAGGAAAAGCCCCATCACAGTTCTCACGCTAACGCGTTCGTTGATATTCCACTATCCAGGGCACAATAATTCATCAGATCAGATTCTGTCTGCGACTCGTCCAATCCAGACATCTTGTCCATGATCTCATTCCAGTCCGACTCCTTCTTCTCACCTCACCCACTTATTTCGCCGAGCCCTAACTCCCGTGCGGGTGTATCACACCCTTAAACTGGATGAGCAACCATCCAACAAAGAATGCATATCACCATATTAACTTATCGCTGACTCACTCTTGCGTAATTCTAAAAAAATGTCGGTTTAACCTAGTCTTTTCATTAAACAACCTATGTTATCACAACTCAATTTCTATCTGAGACTCGACTTAGTGACCAAACAACTAATCGCGCTTAGGCGTATAAGACTTTGTGCCATAATAATATATAGTACAAGCATCATATTTGTGCCGAGACATATAACTCGACACCAACCAATTTAACCTAGACTAACCGAATTAAACGACTACCGAGATCAGCAGAGATCGAGAACTTCCTCATCTTGGGCATATGGATGAACTCCTGGCTTGGCTAACTGACAATCCTCCTTCTGGCTTTTACTCCACGAAGATCCTCCGTCATCCTTTTGAACCCAAGTAGATCCTCCATCACCCTCGCCCCACGACGATCCACCTTGCGAAAAAGGAACCTGAATTAGGAAAACCGAGTTAGACCTTTACATGGGAACCTGCCAAAAATGAAAACTTCCAATTTATGGAAAACTGCCATAAATGGAAAACTAAAGCAAAAGAGCAACCTGCCCGAAAGGGAAACTTTCTTAAAAATGAAACTTTTCAAATATGAACTTGACATATTGGGAACCCCGCGATCAGGGCAAAACAGTGATTCCACGTACCAAGAAAAACGACATTCTCGGAAACGTCTCAGATCGTCTACAACTCTCTGGAACCTTGAACTCGAAGTTCCTCGGCTTCTTCTTGACGTGGACAGTTTTGCTGCATCAACTCCCAGAACGATGATCTTGAATCTAGTATTTCTTAAACCGGTGGATCCAAATGAG
Organism: Anastatica hierochuntica; assembly: GCA_900406275.1. Lineage (NCBI taxonomy): Eukaryota > Viridiplantae > Streptophyta > Magnoliopsida > Brassicales > Brassicaceae > Anastatica > Anastatica hierochuntica. Next base: position 29,622 of record OVAN01002393.1, on the reverse strand, counting down.
TCCCTACAACAATTGTACAGAAGAACAACTTCATAAAACACCTCTAAACTAACCAAACACGCTTTACGCTCAAATAACCCAAATCTGGAAAATTGGATGATGCGAAGATGCTTAGAAACAAGGGCATAAATCCAAAACTGACCTTTAACTTCTCGATCCAAATGATCAGATCCAAGCCCTAGGCGTCCTCTAGCCGTAGCTCTGATTTCATTCCAATTAGACACTGTTTGACTTCGAAAACGTCCTTCACTCACAGGCTAGTCTGGCTCGCGATATGCTCCCATAACCCTCAGTAAAACGGCGTTAACTCTTAGAATATTTTGTGAAATCATAATCCATAAAATGGAGAACGAAGATCGATGAGTTGATTACCTTCATTAAAAGTCTCAGATCGAAACTCGTTGATTTTCTTGGCCATTTGTCCTTCCTCCCACATACTGTCGAATATGTCTCTGCAGTGATTGCAATGTATTCTCCTTCTTCTTCTCTTCTCTCTCTTTCTCTGTAGGTTCGAAAATTCTCTATTTATTTCTCCCTCAGGTTCGACAACTATAGGGGAAAAGAAAGAGAAAAAGTTAGTGGTAGGTTTTAGATTTAAAAGAGTTTAAATAGGAAGGTTGGAGTTGAGTTTAGGAAAATTGAAAAATCTGAAATTGAACTGGGATTATCGGAAACTAGATGTTACAAATATATCTATAGTATATAAATATCAATTTTTTTTAAATAAAATTCATTGTTAATTAAAAGACTTAAATATCAAAAGTTTTCTTAAATCTCAAAAGCATATTTTAGAGCATTTCCAATGCATACATATATGTGTTTCTTAGCTCAAAAACCTAGGCAAATAATATTAAAAAAATCGATGGGATTAAAGATTCGTTTCTTCGACTCTTTATTTAAGGACCGATTGTTACTGAGTCTCTTGTACTGTTCGCGAACCCCACTGACACATGGCGATCCGCGATTGGTTCTTCTTTTAATTTAATTATTTTTTATTAGACAAAAAAATAATAATAAAAAATTCAAAAAAACTTACCTATGATATTGTGCCACCGAGAGCAAGATCGTAGCTGCTCTTAGTTTTAAAATATTTTTAGTGGGCAACCTAATTTTAAACCAAAGAAAGACCTTAACCCAAATTCACAAATATAAACATATAATCACGTGATTAAATATGATTTTATTTTGATCATCTTATATTTAGATTCGGATTAGTGTTTTATAACAAATAAAGTCCCAAGTGATCTCCTATACATTAATTAAGAAGTGACTATGACACATATCTTCACCAAGAGAGTTTTCCTCTAAAAAAATATGACATGACATCTTTAACAAATTTGATTGGCTTTCATATCTTCAAAATTTTATTAATTTAAGTTAATTAAATATTAGTATTGAAAATGACTAACAAACAAAACAAAGTAAATATTCTAAAATGAGATTGCATCATATTTTAAACTAATGTAGGTTTATCATTCTTATTAACCTTCAAAATATTTTTCGTTGTTTGAAAATCCATCACTAAAAAAAATATTATAATATTTTATTTATAGGATTATAAAATTAGATACCATCCAATTCCATCTTTCTTTTAAAAAAAGAAAAAATGATTGATACTTTTAGAATGAGAAATAAATTTAAAATTTGTCTGTTTTGTCTATGCTTAATTTTTTTGGATTGGTTGCATTTCCAAAGAGTTTTAGTAATGAAAAACATCGATTATGGAATTATTTTTATTTTTCGTCTAGGCTTAGTTAATTTAAACTTCTACTATAGAATTGTTATATCTAGAATCAAAAGTATAAAATAATTTGACACATTTCTTCATCAAATAAGATTTTAACTAAGAAAATATAACTTAGTAAAATCTGATTGGAGTTAAATAGATAATTATCTTTGAACTAAAAAATATGACTTGAAAATGATTTAAATTAACTTAGAATTTAAGTTATATTAAATACAACTTATATTCACGTCAAGCTCACTCACATAATACAACCAATATTCAGATTAACTTAAATTGTTTTTTAATATAAAATCAAATTATGTTCACATAAATTGATTAAGAATTTTAATTTATGTGAAGCGTACTAGCCAATTCCAAATCTATGAATTCAATTCAACTTTCTTTCCTTAATTGTAAATCAATTTAAAATATAAAAGTAATTTATATTCATATAAATTAAGATATAATTTAATTCATTCACATACATTAATCTCCCATAAACGTACTAACCCTATATATCAATCGAGAAGTTAATTCACCACATGTAGTTATTGTAATAGCTCTGACTTAAAAGATCGCAATATAGCTTTAGAAATATATGACATGGCTTTTATAATGAATAAATATATTTCAACATGCATCTATTAACATTATCACAAAACGAATTTTATAGAGCATAATGATTTATACCGCCAAAATACGTTAAAAACACATTTTCTATACATTAATTAAGAAGTACGTTTTTTCACATGTCATCATTATAATAGCTCTTATCTGTTTTTGTAAAAGATTACTTTCTATTTGTTGTATATCTTACTTATTCAAAATAGTTATATAAATTAGTTATACCATTTTTTGTTTAAATATCCCTTATATATTAATTAAGAAGTAAGTTTGCCACATGTCATCATCACAATTATTTTTAACAAAAAATTATGACATGGCAACTTAAGGGAATTCTATTGGTTTTTAAATTAATTTGATTTCAACTCAAAAACATTGACATGAAAACTAAATTCTTTAAATAAAATTAGTTGTTGCCAAAAAGATTTAGTAGTTAGATCTCCGAAGTGTGTCATATACATGTTTAATAAAAAAATATAAACTAGAACTAATAGTACAAAAATAGTGGAATAAAATATAATTGTTGTCAAATAGTTGAATAAAATATAATAAAATTAATTATGAAGTGAGTTTGTTACATATCTTTAGCATGATGAGTTTCAACAAAAAATATTATGAAGTGAGTTTATGAAATTTGATTGGTTATAATCATAGTTCTATTTTTAATATTCTATTTATTAATCTCCTAGATATAATTGTCACTTAACTTGACACGTATCTTCATCAAATTAGCTTTCAACCAAAAAAATTATAGAGAATAATGATGTATACCATGAAAACACGCCAAAAAATTTAATCTATACATTAATTGAGGATTTAGTTCACCCCATGTCATCATTATAATAACTTTTTATCTAAAAATTTGTGACACGATTTCTATTTGATTCATATTATACGCCATATAATTTCATTTTTCCCTCAAATTATATTTAAATGATCTATAAAGATACTTTTGTATTAAATTATGTTATAAAAATGTTTATTTGAAGGACCCAAAATTTCCTTATAATTTACAAAACATTTCAAGTTTTAAAATACAATTTAGTATGAATATGTATATCTTAACGTTCGTCTATACTCATTATCAATAAATTTCTACAATGAAAACTATAGAGAATAATTTGTATATCGAGAAAACACGTTATTAACTTTTGTTAAAGTCATAACCATTAATTATATTCCGACAAAAAAAATCATTAGTTATATTAAATCAAATAAATTATTAACATTTTGACGATAATTTATCAGCGGATTGCGCGAAGAACCATCTAGTATTTGTAAAAAAAAAAAAGTCTCAAGTGATATAATGAACTTTTTGATACTTTTGATTAAAATAACAATAAAATTATCTTCAAATGTTATATGGATGGAAACTCTATAGTTTCTTTTCCCTAGAATATCATATATTAAACAATTTTAATAAGCAAAAAAAAAACTTATATTAATGAGAGACAATCACGCGATAAACAAACAATTATAACTTGAAGAGTGATTTGGTCACTCTCTCTGTTTCTCTCTTACACACACTCACACAAACCAAGAAAGATTTCTGAAAACTCTCAAGGGATAAATCTTGTTTTCCCTCTCAACTGGAAAAAGGGTTTAAGAAGAACACTAGAGGAAGACGAAAGAAGAAGAAGAGCTCAGACAAACAGAACAAAAAAATGAAGCTTGTTACTAAAAACATTGCTTCTCCAGCGATTTTGGTGGTGGCTATGTTGTTTCTCTTCTCTTGGAGAGCTATTGCGACGGCGAATGTAACCTACGACCACCGTTCTCTCATAATCGGAAATCGCCGTCAGCTCATTATCTCCGCCGCTATTCATTACCCGAGAAGCGTTCCAGCTGTTAGTCACTTCTTCTTCTTTTGATTTTTTTCCCCGTTTGATAATGCTAAAGTTCGAAGCTTTTTTTCTTTCTCTCTCTCTCAGATTTGTAGAGCTCATATTTTTGATTTCTCTCATTCTGGGTTTATAGTTAATCGAATAAAGTTTCGAGCTTTTGAGGGTTTAGTTATTTCTTTGAGATTCTTGAATCGTTCTCTAGCAGATAATCTAAAATGATGGGTTTGATGTCAATTTTGTGTTGGAGATATCTTTATTTCATCAATGTCATCCTCTTGCTTCTTTAGCTTCACTCACGTATGAGTTTGCGTTAGATTAATGATCTAGCCCTCTGTTTTAAGCTATGAATCTGGTCAAAATTTGGAAAATGTATCCACTGAGATTTTGTTCTTGAGGATGAAATTGATTTTTCTTTTTTTTTGCAGATGTGGCCATCACTTGTTCAAACAGCAAAAGAAGGAGGTTGCAATGCAATTGAATCTTATGTGTTTTGGAATGGCCATGAGCCATCTCCTGGAAAGGTTGGAAGTTCAATAAGTATCTCCCATATGTTTGTTGAACATTTTACTCATCAATCTTTTTTGATGATCATGATCGGGTTGCTGTTTTCGGTTTGTAGTACTATTTTGGTGGACGGTATGATATAGTGAAGTTCATCAAGATTGTTCAGCAAGCTGGAATGCATATGATTCTACGGATTGGTCCTTTTGTTGCGGCCGAGTGGAATTTCGGGTAATGCCCTTTCTCTAGATGATCTTCCCTTTTGAACTACCAGTGTCCACTTTAGATATGAAATTAAAGGATTGTGATTGACTTTTGTGGTTATAGAGGAGTCCCAGTTTGGCTGCATTACGTGCCTGGAACGGTTTTCAGAACGGATAACGAGCCATGGAAGGTAGCAAGCGTGATATGCGAAACTCGGTTTTTTTCTGTTACTAGAAAATTCATTTTCTCTGTCAATTTTGTTTCAGCATTACATGGAGAGTTTCACGACGTATATGGTAAATCTGTTGAAAAAGGAGAAGCTCTTCGCACCACAGGGCGGTCCGATAATCTTGTCTCAGGCAAGACATAGATTAAACTTCAGCATCATTTTTTTGTTTCATTTGGGAATGTTGTCTTGATGTTTGGTCTTAACTTTGTGGTTTTTCATTAGGTGGAAAACGAGTACGGCTATTATGAGGGAGCTTACGGAGAAGGAGGGAAGAGGTATGCTCAATGGTCTGCTTCTATGGCTGTTTCACAGAACATTGGTGTTCCATGGATGATGTGCCAGCAATGGGACGCTCCTGCAACTGTGGTAAAGGCTATGTCGAAATCTAAGACTCAATATATCTACGCTCTTTCATCTTTCTATTTTGCATCAACATGTTAGCCTTTAATGGGTGCTTTCTCTTTTTATCCTTTGCAGATCAGTACTTGCAATGGCTTTTACTGTGACCAATTTACACCTAATACACCGGATAAACCCAAAATCTGGACTGAGAATTGGCCTGGATGGTAAGTAGATTGATCTTTAGTTTCTTTGTCATTTCTATAAAAAGTTGGAGTCTTTTTGGAGCTTCTTGTTCATTGGAAAGCGAAGTTGAATATCGTTGTCTCAAAGGAGTGTTACTTTTCTTCCAGGTTTAAAACTTTCGGAGGCAGAGACCCCCACAGACCAGTAGAGGATGTAGCTTACTCTGTTGCTCGTTTTTTCCAGAAAGGCGGAAGTGTTCACAACTACTACATGGTACATCGTAGTTAGTCTTCAAGAAGAGCAAATTAGTTAGCTTATCAGTTTGTAAACTAAATGCAGCCTTTTTTATGTTTCATTATCTCTATTTTTCACGCCGGTGTAGTATCATGGAGGAACAAACTTTGGGCGTACTGCAGGAGGACCATTCATCACAACAAGCTATGACTATGAAGCTCCAATTGATGAATATGGTGAGTTTTGTAACCAAGAGATCACTATGGAGTGAGATAACGCTTCGAAGGCTATAACTTACGTTTTTTTGTTAGGATTGCCAAGATTACCAAAATGGGGACACCTTAAAGAACTCCATAAAGCTATAATGCTATCTGAAAACATGCTGATCAGCGGCAAGCATCAGAATTTTTCGTTAGGCCCTTCACTCGAGGTGTTAATCCACCTGGAAAGAAAGACTTCTGTTTTTTCTGAGTGTTTAGTCTTCCTTCTCATGGTTTGCCTTCTTCGATTTCAGGCTGATGTGTACACAGACTCTTCAGGAAATTGTGCTGCGTTTCTGTCAAACTCGGATGATAAAAATGACAAGACGGCGATGTTTCGAAACATGTCATTTCACATACCTGCTTGGTCGGTTAGCATTCTGCCTGATTGCAAGAACGCAGTTTTCAACACCGCAAAGGTAAAGAAAAAGCTAATATTGGACAATGACAAACTGAAAACACAACTCAAACAAAATGCTGATTTAACAAATGCAACAGGTAACTTTAAAGTCTTCCAAGGTCGAAATGTTACCTGAAGATTTGACATCTTCATCAGGTCTTAAATGGGAAGTATTCTCCGAGAAACCGGGGATCTGGGGAGAAGCAGATTTTGTGAAAAACGAACTTGTTGATCATATCAACACAACAAAGGACACAACTGACTATCTTTGGTACACAACAAGGTCAGTATTACTGTAACTACACTGGAAGACATTATGAGAAAGGATCTGAATCAGATATATTCAATCTGTTGCAGTATAACAGTCAGTAATAATGAAGAGTTCCTAAAGAAGGGAAGCAGCCCGGTTCTGTTTATTGAATCAAAGGGTCACACTCTTCATGTTTTCATTAACAAGGAGTACATAGGTACTTTCAAAACTCTCTGTGGTTCTTTTGGTTAATTCTCACACTCTCGAGTTTTTTTTATTGATTGGAGTATTCATGACTACTGGTTTCTAGGAACTGCGACAGGGAATGGGACTCATGTGCCTTTCAAACTCAAGAAGTCAGTTTCTCTCAAAGAAGGCGAAAATAATATTGATTTGCTTAGCATGACCGTTGGTCTTTCGGTAATTCTAGACAGAATTTTCATAGCATACAGTTCCAAATATCATTGTGGTTTTGCTTCATCATCCTCACTCGTACATCCGATTACTACTTCTGCTACAGAATGCAGGATCCTTTTACGAATGGGTTCCAGCTGGACTTACAAGCGTCTCAATCAAAGGTTTCAACAATGGCACATTGAATTTGACAAATAGCAAATGGTCCTACAAGGTTATATGATTCTCTGCTTAAAGACCTATCATGAGTTTCGAGCTATTCTCTTTCTTTTCACGTATCTCAACACCATTCCCATGGAATCTTGCAGCTTGGTGTGCAAGGAGAGCATCTAGGCCTGTTCAAGCCAGGTAACTCTGGGGGTGCGAAATGGACAGTGACTACAAAACCTCCCAAGAAACAACCTTTGACTTGGTACAAGGTAATGCAACTCTTGGACACGATCCAAAGATTGTAAAACATCAAGTTTTGTGTATCTCTCTTTCTCTAAAAAGATTTGATATTTTGGTAGGTTGTCATAGACCCACCTTCTGGGAGTGAACCAGTTGGACTGGATATGATCAGTATGGGAAAAGGCATGGCTTGGTTAAACGGTGAAGAGATTGGTAGATACTGGCCCAGGATTGCTAGAAAGAACTTACCGAACGATGAATGTGTCAAAGAATGTGATTACCGAGGCAAATTCATGCCAGACAAATGTCTTACTGGATGTGGAGAGCCATCTCAGAGATGGTAATTCTAAAAAACCCATCAATCAGTTCTCATTTTATCGGTTCAACATCTGATTCTTGGTTTTTTGTGTAGGTATCATGTTCCGCGATCATGGTTTAAGTCTTCCGGTAATGAGTTGGTTATCTTCGAGGAGAAAGGCGGCAATCCCACGAAGATAAAGCTGTCCAAAAGGAAAGTCTCAGTAGTGTGATCAAGAGGTTAAAATAGTGATGCAAAACCTAAAGTTGCAAGTTTGAGGACTAGATGATACTAAAGGAAAAGCCAAGGAAGAGATTGTTTTTGTTTGTTTGTATTTCTTTGTTGTGCAACTCCAAAACAATAAACAAAGTATCTCCATTTGTTATACAAGTTTCATCATCAAGGATTCAAGCTAAAACTACATCATTCTATCTCCTCAATCACCACGCCGCCTTTTCGGAATTGACCTTTCTTCTTCGTTTCTGAAAACCCTTTGCAATCGTTGAGCTCAACCACCGAGTTTTTCTCTGCCCTTACCGACGATTCCAGAGCTGACCACACTTCCGGAGTCTGTTCATTGACCCAACACATCATGAAGAACACTTTCCTCTCTGCAAGCTTTAGTTTCTTTTTCAGATCACGCCCTGATGATCTCCCTTCTTTTAAGGCTCCCCGAAACAATCTTTCGAGATCACAGAGTAGGCGAATCAAAGCTCCAGTGCCGAGAGAAAGCAAGCAAATTACATCATCAACCAGAGTCAACCCGAATTTCAGACCACCCCCAAGGTTTTTATAAGCCGAAGAGCATGTCTGTTCCAGGCAAAAGGACAACACTTCCTTTATAGTCTCAGGCTGTGAACTCTGACCCAAAACTGATGAAACAGTCAACACCATTGTCGCTGCACCTAACGAATCGGATTGCCACTCTCCATTGTAGATACGGAGAGTAAAACAATAACTGTATACAATGTCAATCAAATGGAGTGGTAAGAGAGAAGATGGATTCGTTGAGCTTAGCTTGCTCAATGAGATCAGAGGAGTATCAGGCCCTCGAGGGATATCACTCACGACAGTTGCTTCGTCTTCCTCATCAACACATTGAACGAGTTGTGTACCTCCGAGTCCAAGTGAAATCGTTCGAGCTGAAGCACGTAACCACCAAGGATCCCATGGTTCAATCATTTTGCTTAATTCTCCAGAAGCTAAAGCTCTTTGGAACCCTTTTCTCTCTTCTAAGCTCAAATCATCGAGACTCACTTCACCTCCGTTCATAATCTTCTGAATAATTTCCTCCGGTAAGGTCGAACGTTCATCATCATCCTCGATGCTATCAATTCCCCCATCTTCTTCTTCTTCTTCTTCCGAGTGAAATCGTTTCAAAATTTCGAGCATCTTCGTTTTGGTTTGATCATCAGATCGAACTTGCCGCAGCTCATCGACAACATTCTCTTTCATGAAGGATTCAGTACACTGGACGCTATGAGATTTATAACAAGGGAGAGAACAGTATCGGAAGTTGCAGCGAGGACAAGTATACTGCGAGAACTGCTTATTACATACATGGCAGATGATTCGCGACGAAGAAGGGTTTAACGGAGACGAATTTGAAGTCTCCGATGTAATAATTGTCTTCCCCGGCAACATCGCGATTCGAAATTAGGGTTTCGATTGAAGAAGACAGGTCTAGAAGAAACTAACATACCCTAACATTTGGGCCCATGGGCTTTAATTCTACTAATCGGGTCGGGTATTTAGTGTGAATATATCCGACCCGGAAACATCATCTCTCTCTCAGCGAGATATTTTATTATTTTGAGCTTTCCTCATTTCTTCCTCCATGAACGAAGAAGAACCAAGATGAGATCTCTTCTCTTTGTACTGTCACTCATATGCTTCTGCTCACAAACATCACTCTCATGGAAGAAGGAGGAGTTTCGCAGCTGCGACCAAACTCCATTTTGTAAACGCGCTCGATCCCGTAATCCCGGCGCGTGTTCTCTGATTGTCGGCGATGTTTCCGTCACCGATGGAGATCTCGTAGCGAAGCTTTCACCGAAAATCGCTAATGAAAGCGATGAGGATCAGATCAAGCCGTTGATTCTCTCTCTTTCTGTTTACACGGATGGGATCGTGCGGCTCAGGGTCGATGAGGATCATTCGCTGAACCCGCCGAAGAAGAGATTCAGAGTTCCTGATGTGGTAGTGTCTGAGTTCGAGGAGAAGAAGATCTGGCTCCAGAAAGTAGCGACGGAGACGATCTCTGGAGATACAAGTCCGTCTTCAGTAGTCGACGTATCGGATGGCTACGAGGCTGTTGTGCGGCACGATCCATTTGAGTTGTTTGTGCGCGAGAAATCAGGTGATCGCCGTCGCGTTGTGTCTTTGAATTCTCATGGGTTGTTTGATTTTGAGCAACTCAGGAAGAAAACTGATGGAGATAACTGGGAAGAAAAATTTAGGACTCATACAGATTCGAGACCATTCGGTTCTCAATCAATTAGCTTCGATGTTTCGTTTTATGATTCAAGTTTCGTCTATGGAATTCCTGAACACGCCACTAGCTTCGCCTTAAAGCCTACTAAGGGTCCTGGAGTTGAGGAATCTGAACCCTACCGGCTATTTAATCTAGATGTTTTTGAATACGAGCATGAATCACCATTTGGGCTTTACGGGTCGATCCCATTCATGATTTCGCATGGGAAATCTGGTAAAACTTCCGGGTTTTTCTGGTTGAATGCTGCGGAAATGCAGATTGATGTGTTGGCAAACGGATGGGATGCAGAGAGTGGTATATCTTTGCCTTCTAACCAGAGTAAGATAGACACATTATGGATGAGTGAGGCAGGGATTGTGGACACATTCTTTTTCGTGGGGCCTGGGCCAAAGGATGTCGTAAAGCAGTACACAAGTGTTACAGGTACTTCAGCCATGCCTCAGCTGTTTGCCACTGGTTATCACCAATGCAGGTGGAACTACAAAGATGAGGAAGATGTGGCACAAGTGGACTCGAAATTTGATGAGCACGATATTCCATATGATGTTCTCTGGCTTGACATTGAGCATACAGATGGGAAGAGATACTTTACATGGGATAGTGTGTTGTTTCCTCATCCAGAGGAGATGCAAAAGAAACTAGCCGCAAAGGGAAGGCGTATGGTGACCATTGTGGATCCACATATCAAGAGGGATGACTCGTACTTCTTACATAAGGAGGCTACTCAGATGGGATACTATGTTAAGGATTCATCTGGAAAAGACTTCGATGGTTGGTGCTGGCCTGGTTCATCATCTTACATTGATATGTTGAGTCCAGAGATTAGAGAATGGTGGGGTGGAAGGTTCTCGTATAAGAACTATGTTGGTTCAACTCCCTCATTATACATTTGGAATGACATGAATGAGCCTTCCGTATTCAATGGCCCAGAGGTATAACTTTCTGTTTGAATGGTCTTGTTTGTTGTGTTATTGTTTTCCTATAATCTATGTAGCGCGAGTGCTCACATTCTTTTTAGGAGCTGAATTTGAATATAAAGTAATAGCTTGTTTTTCTATAGGGCAAAATGTGGATAGGTTTGAAACTTGTTTGGTTATTTTATTTATGCTTCAAATATCTCTTTTTATCAAGTACCGCACAACGAAAGCAAGTAGTTTAAGATCCTTTTATGTTTATGTGGTTTTACATGGAATCATCATCTCTGTGACTTCTTTGAGAGTGAAGTATAAGCTATGGTTGCTTATCTTCATTTTTGTTGGTTTATCAGTTACCATTGAGAAAATTTTATCTTTCCCCAGATTAAGCATTCATTAAAAAGTTAGGAAAATAGACTGACTTTCTTTGGAATAGGTTACCATGCCAAGAGATGCATTGCATGTTGGGGATGTTGAACACAGGGAAGTTCATAATGCTTATGGATATTACTTTCACATGGCGACTTCTGATGGGCTTGTTAAGCGTGGAGAAGGAAAGGACAGGCCTTTTGTGTTGTCAAGAGCAATCTTTCCTGGCACGCAAAGATATGGAGCTATTTGGACTGGAGATAACACAGCCGAATGGGAACACCTCAGAGTCTCCATTCCGATGTTATTGACACTTGGTCTTACTGGAGTCACGTTTTCAGGTACAAAAATATTTCTGTTCGAATTCCACTGGCGGCTTCTTTTCTTTTTCTTCTAACTGAAGCTTTATATTCACTTGCAGGAGCTGATATTGGTGGGTTCTTTGGAAATCCTGAACCAGAACTGCTAGTTAGGTGGTATCAAGTAGGTGCCTACTATCCATTTTTCAGGGGGCATGCTCATCATGACACCAAAAGACGAGAGCCTTGGTTGTTTGGGTAAGATGTGATATGCTTCTTTTACTTTTTCGTGCCAAGACGTATTTCTAGTGCTCCCTATCTAGTATATGTGTATGTATACTTGCTTCAAGGAATTTGCTTTCAGAGGCAACTGCATATGTTTTTTCTGGCTCATCTTTTTTACTCTTTCTCATTCAAATTGTTTCAGTGAACGGAATACACAACTCATGAGAGATGCCATACACACTCGTTATACGCTGCTCCCATACTTCTACACATTGTTCAGAGAAGCAAATGTTACGGGTGTTCCTGTTGTACGCCCACTATGGATGGAGTTCCCACAAGAAGAAGCTACTTTTAGCAACGATGAAGCCTTCATGGTCGGTAGTGGTTTATTGGTGCAAGGAGTTTACACTAAGGTACTCCGAGCGCTTAAACACCACATCTTTCTGATTTCTACTTTCGCTCTTCTTGTCTCTCTACTTAACCAATTATCTCGTGAAAAATGATCAAACCTGTCGCCTTCTTTTTTCTCGTCAATATTGAAAATTTAGGGAACAACACATGCTTCCGTGTATTTACCTGGCAAAGAATCATGGTATGACCTGAGAAACGGAAAGACATATACTGGAGGCAAGACTCACAAGATGGATGCTCCCGAAGAAAGCATTCCTGCATTTCAAAGGGCAGGAACTATTATTCCGAGAAAGGACCGGTTTAGGCGAAGCTCTTCTCAAATGGACAATGATCCTTATACTTTGGTACGTACCATACTGCTCTTGCATCGTCACAGTGATTTATCATCTGCTATAAGCTCAATCAACAAAGTTAATCGATTGATAAAATTTTCTTGGAAAGGGAAACTAATGTTGAACCATGTGATCTAACTTTGAAAACCCAACAGAATTCATATGATTAGAGATGTTTTCATGGACCAAAATGAGAATGGGGTCTAAACGCTAAAGTAATGTATCGATACTGGTCAGGCAGAAACATGTTGACCCATTACCTCTTCCCTCCAACATGTAAACAGATTCATAGGCGGTTTAACCATGATTGGTTGGTAAAAGTATGTCATGTGTTCTTTTTATTTTTGCAGGTGGTTGCTTTGAACAGTTCTCAAGAAGCAGATGGCGAGCTCTACATTGACGATGGGAAAAGCTTTGAGTTCAGACGAGGTTCCTACATCCACCGCCGTTTCGTCTTCTCCAATGGTATTCTTACATCAATAAACTTAGCTCCTCCACAAGCTAGTCTCTCTTCCCAATGCTTGATCGACAGAATTATCATTTTGGGACACGAGTCTGGTCCGAAATCTGCACTAGTCCAACCAGTGAATCAAAAGGCAGAGATTGAGTTAGGACCATTGCGAATGGGTGGGCTTGTAGCTTCCTCCCGTACTAAGGTCTTGACTATCCGCAAACCAGGTGTTCGAGTGGACCAGGACTGGACTGTTAAGATTCTGTGAGTGAACCGCCCGCTCATGGTTCATCGCTGTTAGAGTACCGATGTCTGTTTTTCCGGCAACGGAAATGCACACTTCTTTTTTTTGGAGTTTTAGATTTTGTGACTCGAGAGCTAACTGTTTGGAAGTCACTTGCACTGTTGTTTATCTTTGATTAGTAATGTTAAAATGGGTTCTGAAATTTTGTTTATGTTTTTCCTGAAAGTTCTGTCAAGTAAGATGACCTTACCGGATTTAGTGCTTCATCCAAAACGACACCGTTCTTTATAGACAATAGTTATCGACTTCCATCTCTTTTGTCTTTCTACAATTCTTTTAGAAGCTTTCGTTGGATTTCTGAAGTTCGAAGTTTCTTTAAGGAAATTTTGATAACCAACATCAACCTGAGTGACTTAGGGAGTGATTGGTTGAGACTGTAATTTTTTGAAAAGACTTTTACTGTAAAAATTTTGGAGAAATGTCGTTGTAATGCAAAAATGTTAAGAAATTGTTGTGAGATTCATCGGTCCTACTTTTAGAACTTTCATGACTTTTAAAACAATAAAGTGTGATTGGATAAAATATGACTTTATTTTTTTAAAGCCTTCACAGTTTTTAAAGTCTATTTGCTGATCACCCTCTTAGTCTTTATGGCATGTGATGTGTTCAATATTTCCATCACTACAATCGCTTCAGAATCAACTTTTAGTAATCGCCTGCATCAGATTCATTGCTTGATGAACTCTTCATGTAGATACAACGCAACCCATGTCAGATTCATTTCTAACTCAGTTCTGATTCAATTTCATTAAATCTTGTCATTCATCTTCTTCACCAAACAGGGTGAGAACCGAAACCGTTCGTATGGACTGTGGTGCATATCCCCAGAGCCGGTCCGACATTTACGAATGTCCTAGGCAACACTAAAATTTATGGCCTTTTAATATTTCTTCTAAAATAACCAAAAAATAATAACATTAAAAAGGTTACATTAAAACTTCACAAATCAATCCGATTTCAATCAACCAACCCAATTACAGTAATGATTTGTAGCAAAACGATAAAATGAATGTAGTTCTCGTTGTTGAAATATAGTTCCTTTTGCATTTTTGCCAGCAAAATAATTCATCATACTCACATACTCAAGTTTTTCAACCATAGATGTCTCGATCGATAACAAAGCCAACCCATTCGACTTCAACTTTGAAAAACTTCTTCCAGCCGTGACAATTGATACCGCAATGGTCAACAATATGCGATAAGCAATATACTAATAAAATAATGATTACTATTGATTAGAAGTCCAGATAAATTAGTAATAACTAATAAGAGTCCACAAAATGAGCTTTAAAAACCATAAAATATCACTATTATTAAAAAGGTCTTTAAACTTTGCTAATATATAATATTAATAAAAAGCTTAATAATAGTGTTAAAAAAGCTTAATACAATTCTTTTTTTAAATTTTGCCCTTAAACCTTGGATGCCCTAATCGGTGGCTTCCCTCGCTTATACCATGGGCCGGCTCTGTGATATCCCAAGTACCACGCGCCTTAAGTTTTTGCACGGTTCATATTGGATGATCATCATTTGTACTACGTGAATGCTTTTGAAAACGCGGCTAGCACAATGGAGACAAGTGCAGTGGCTGGTGAGAATATTGCCAGGCTCATAATATCAAGGTCCATGACAAAGGAATCATCATCTTCCTCAAAATCGGACCGGTCTACCGATAACTTGCAAAATAATATTTATCTTTCATTGTTGCTCCAATACAAGGTCTAAAGAAACACACACACAGGCACAAGTAACAAGAGCCACGAGGTTAGCATTACAAGTTATACAAACTAACAACAACAACAAGACAAAAACAGATGTGCGTAGTAGTGGGAACAGATCTCAACCCCAAAAGACATCACCGTAAAAACCCGAATCTTTCAAAGCTCAAAATCGGACACGCTTGACATCGGTCTGTGGGACACTGATATCACCTCCATTACCTTTGTTTGAACCATCTGTTTGTCCCTGCCATAACAAAACCAATTTTTCCAAAAGTCTCACTGATTTGCCTCAAAGTTATGATTTTCATAACTTTGTAATATATTTGCCATTTGCTTTCATGTAGATTAAAACTATTGGACAAAAGTTCATTAGCTACAACATAAGAGGCAAGAAAAAGAAAAGAAGCTTACAGTTTCGTCAGGAACAACCGCATATCTCTCTGAAGGCGACACCCAGCTTTTCCCTGAAACAAGACAATGTACAGTTGAAATACTAATTCACTCACTGTTTCTGTTTAAAGAATAGTTCAACTGCAGCTTTTTCCTTTTTTTAACCTGAAGATGGATCAAAACTAGAAGATTCAATATGTTGTCCTCTTGCTCCATCTACGCTCAGTGCTTCTATAATCTTGGGAAAATTCCTATAAAGACAAACCAAATACCCATTTCACATCGTCAATGATGGGTGTGGTGAATTGGAATGGAAATGAACGATTTTTCAGTGGCCAATTTTTATATTTCCGTTCATAACACCGAAATATATGTGGGGGAAAAAACATAGATCTATGAGTGTTGTCTACATGATCAAAACTTTATTACCTGTCAAGTGACTCTCCAATGCCAAGCTGCCCATTTGTACCTCTGCCCCAAGCAAACACATTATATCTTTCAGTCACAGCCAATGTATGTCTCCATCCACATGAGACTTGAATTACTTTCTGTGAAGTTCCACGAAAACTCGTGTGTGTTAGAAAAGAAAAAGAACAGCTTGAGAGACACGAGCTGATTGTTATTGGTTGGCGTTGGTGAAACAACATGCCTGGTCATCTGGAAATCGCACTTGCACAGGAGAACACTGATCCAGGTTATCACCGACTCCTACTTGTCCAAACTGCATGCTAAACGAGACAGACGATTAGAAGCTAATGCATATAAGGATTGCATGTCTTGTTGATAAGTCTACCAATTTCATTCTTAAAATACTATCCAAGAGCAAGCATAAAGCAACTGGACGAAAATATCATATGAATGCGCAGATGCAGGTGGATACAGTCCAGATAAAAACAGTTAAAGGCATGCTTAACCTTATTCCAACCCCATCCATATAGTTTTCCGTCTGAAGTCAATGCCATTGTATGTCTCCAACCTCCTGAAATCTGGAAAATAACCAAAAAAGGTCCAGAGAATTTGTCAGAAACTTTTCATGCTTTCTTCATGCAGCTAGAATATGAACAAATATCCAAATATTATTTCTATCTCGTTTGGTTGATATTTCAGATTTACAAATATGT
This sequence comes from Anastatica hierochuntica, assembly GCA_900406275.1. Taxonomy (NCBI): domain Eukaryota; kingdom Viridiplantae; phylum Streptophyta; class Magnoliopsida; order Brassicales; family Brassicaceae; genus Anastatica; species Anastatica hierochuntica. The sequence continues at coordinate 12,692 of OVAN01002393.1, read as the reverse complement.
AACCTGTGAGATAGCAATGTTGCCCAGCGCTTCCAGTTTGAGAGGAACAAGGTGATCCTCCATGTCTCCATGTCCTAGTTGTCCATATTTGCTCCATCCGTAAGTATATAGGGCTCCAGAATAGGAAACGGAAATAGTGTGCCGCCATCCACAAGCAACCATCGACATCTTCTCACCCTGTAGTTGCAGTTCTCACAGCCAGGAAAACGAGAATCATGAGGACTGGAATAAAATGGTGCAACTGTCAAAAGAGGCTGAACATCCAACAGGAGGAAAGTAATTCGAAAATAGTAGCTGGTAAAAAGGTGAGTTTGCATGATATCAATATCCATGAGCTTAAACTTTTACACCCACTGTTCAGATTAAGGAAACCCAAGGCCCGATAATACACAAAATAAGTTGTGCTTTGATCAAATAATTGTAAAAGCTTTATAGTCATTTATTTCCCAGACACTCGGCATCAGCGAGTAAAATTTAGATGGCATAACTTTGTGACCCGATTAATCTATTCATTTAAACCGGCATACTGCAGATATCAAGGGCAATGCTTAGGTCAATTCATGTACACTGAATTTCAAATGCAAGTTTAAACAAATCGCAGATGCTTAAAAGTTAAAACAAATACAGAACAAGATTCTGAAAGCTTACACCAGCCGAAGTAACTCTTTCAGGAACCAAGCGGTCATTCCGGTCACCCAATCCCAAATTTCCATATCTTCCCCAACCCCATCCATAGAGATCACCATCTTCTGTAACCGCAGCAGTGTGTTCTGCACCAGCAGCAACCATTTTGATTCGTATTCCCTGTACACATTACCATTTTAGCGTGCTGATACCACGGATAAACAAACTAACTACATCTCGGTCTTGATCACCAAATCTTCCAATTTGCATAGTCAGAGCAGTTATTATTAGATCCTACCTTCTATCTGTGTTTGCAGATAGCATAACACACAATTGCACCTATTTTAAAAGGCTAATTTAGTAGTTACCACTCCTACATTCCATAACTTAAATCATGATGATGAAGATATATCCACCAGATGAGACCCAGAACTAGTAACACTCATATACTTAAGAAGATCAAGTTGCAGAAATGGACTCAACATTAACCTAACTCCGAAGCATATTGTCTTTGGTAAGTTCAGGAAACTACAAAGACAAAAAGATGATAACAATAAGTCATTAGAAGAATATATAGCGACACAAACCTCAAAGGCTTGAATCTTCTGAGGCACTAGAGAATCTTCTGTGTTTCCCAGACCAAGTTGACCATTTTGGTTGCGCCCCCAACTTTACACACATAAATCAAATAGATGTTGGAAAACAAGACAGGGCGGTCAAAAATAAGTTCAAAGGACAATATACAAAATAACCACAGCATATAAAAACTACACTAGAAGCAATTGGCATAATCAAATTCTAAAGAAAACATCAACAAGTGACATGGCTGAGCTTCGATGTAAACTGCCGTTGATCAGACATAAGAAGAGCAATATTAACGACGAAGAGAAAAATACCTCTGAACCTCTCCTTCCATGGTCACAGCCAAACAATGACTATCCCCACAAGCAATCTGCTTAATCTGGATACCGTGCAACGCTTTGATTGGCAGCGGGGTAAACAAGTCGCTAGAGTTCCCGTGGCCTAATCTCCCAAAATCACCCCTGCATAAAGGCATTTGGAAGGAGAGTATCAGAGGCTTAAAGTGTTTAAATGACTGTAGCAAGTTACAATTTCCAAACCAAAATCTGAACAGGAACTTGTTTACATCTCATCTTCGAATACTTACAGCAATTCCTATGGTGAAGCACTTTAAGAACCACAAAAAAACACAAAAAGTGAACATAGGAAGAAGGTTTATAAGAGAAACAAACCATCCCCAACTGTAGACCTCCAAGCGTGATTCTGAATACGCAACCGTATGATCAGCACCACAGGTAACTGAAGTAATTTGGTGATCATCTAAAGCGCTTAGCTGTGTTGGAGAAGGTCGATCCTCTGCATCACCATGACCTAATTGTCCATCCTCTCCTCGACCCCATGAGCAAAGAATGTCTCCAGCTACAGTAAAGATATAAAAATCAAACATCAAATCGTAGCTAACAATATAAACGCATCTCATTGTTCTTAGGCACTAAGCGAAGATAGTTGAAGGCGAAAGTAAGATACAGGAGGAACTAGTTTTCTGGAGTTGGGAAATGTCAGATCAAAGAGAAACCGTGAAGAACACAGCCGATTAAACAGCTCCAAGGGATCATTAATCTCCGTAAACCGCTGATAAAACAATGACAAAGAAGAAGAAGAACACAAAGAGGAGTGATACGTACAGAGAAGAGCGATGGAGTGGCTAGCACCAGCGGAGATCATCAGAACTCTACGAGGCGGAGCCGTAACTTCGTCGGCCGCCATCTCATCCGCCATAGATCACAGTCAGCACCTATTTTAGTTTTGAAATAAAAAAGATATTTCTATTTTTGATAAATTATGATTTTTTTTTGTAGCTTCTCTTTCACTATCTGCAAGAGAAAAATAGAAGAGGTGTGAGAGAGAAGTTAGATGAGACGCTGGTGGGTAATAAAAGAGCGATGGAGATTTTTGCACATGTCAATATTAGTTTCCCTTTCCCTTTCTTTCTCGTTTACACAAAACTTTGAATTTTTTTTTTCTTTTGGTAAAATTTAACTTTATTAGGTTTGGGGTTTTGGGTGCGTTCCGGCAGATCTGGGCATTCGGGATTCTGTTCGGATTTGGATCGGATCCCGTTTTAAAAAATTCCAAGATTCATTCGAGTTTTTTGAAAATTCGGTTCGGGTTCGGTTCGGGTCACTTTGGGTTCGGATTGGGTTTAGTAAATCATCCAAAATCCGAGTGCACCCGAGTATTTTTTCGGGTTCGGGTACTTTCGGGTTTTTTGTGTTCGGGTTCGTGTATTTTTTGGGTTTTATCATTTTTTCGTATTTTTTTCGAGGTTCTCGGGTTTTTTCGGGATTTTCGGGTTTTTCGGGTTTTACGGATTTGAGTTCGGTTTGGGTTTTTTTGAAATTTTGGGTGTTTGAGTTCGGGATTTTCGGATTTAAGAAGGCATGTGTATGGGTATAAGGGTATATTGGTATGAATGTATGTGTATGTGTGTGAAAATTTCGGGACACCCCTATACTAGTTCGGGTTTCAGGTTCGGTTCGGGTAAAACCTGAAACCCGAAATACTTGAGCGGAGAACCCGTTCGGGGTTTTTCACATATTTTTGCGAGTTCTGTTTCGGGTTTTCTGGTCGAGTTTGTTTCAGGTTTTCGGGTTCGGTTTTTTTGCCCAACCCTAGGTTCAGGTCGATCTAAAAAAATGGATGAACTCAATAAAAAAATAAGATCTCAAACACACGAACACACATGAATTAGTGAGATTCAACCTTGTACCTACATCCTCAAACTCGGTCACACCGAGACACACTTTATTAGAAATCGTATCAAGAAACTTACAACTCACTTGATTGGTTTTACACAACCTTAATACTCTCTCTTCTCATGGTCAGTCCACAAAGATTCGTCTTTAGAAATATCAGCCCCATCTTTACCTGTTTCAATAGGCGACGACCATCCCTTTTCTACAGCAGTCCGCGCATCTTGATGAATACCTCTTATAGCATCTCGCATCTTCATCTTCCAATGCTCATACTTTCATTTTTTCCCAGTATTAGAGTTCGACTCACGACAACAAGCTCTAACGACCCATCTTCTCTGCATGATCCTCACCTGTTGTAAGTCTATAAGACTAGGTTCAGATGCCCGCTCCGATACCAATTGAAAATGCGGATGAGCTCGATAAAAAATAAGATCTCAAACACACGAACACATATGAATTAACTAGGTTCAGTCTTGTGCCTACGTCCTCAAACTCGGTCACACCGAGACACACTTTATTCGAAATCGTATCAAAAAGCTTACAACTCTCTTGATAGTTTTACACAACCCTAAAAGTTTCTCCTAACTTGTCACCTGCGATTTCTAACCCACCAAAGGCAGAGACGATACAACGATGTTTCTACGCTAACTCTCTCCTCACCAAAATAAAGTATCACAAACTCTCTCTAAGCTTTTTCTATCACGTTTCGGCTAACGTTAAAAACATCCCCTTTCATCCTTTATATTTAGAGTTTCGAAAATCTTTTCACTTAACCAACATATCTCTAGAAACAACTAATTTTCGTATTTTCCTTTTCTTTTACGTTTTTCCTTTTTTCAGCTTTTGCCACATCAACAGCTCCAGTTGGTGAAACAACAGTGACTTATTCCAACAACTCCTGCAACACCTGAAACTTCAGCAACTTGTAAATTGCGTCTCACAATCTAGCTCCCTTTCAATCTCACTATTTTTTGATTGAATTTATCAACTCAAGCTTCTTTCAACAACTCATGCTTACCTCAACACGCACCCCCTCAATTTCTTACCTTCTTCTTCTCTTTGAAGCTTCAATATGAAAACTCCAAACCATCATAACCTTTCATTCTCCCCCTGCTTGAGTGGCCATAATTCATTCAAAAACACCTTATTCATCAGCAATGTTGATAGCAACATCACAAACTCAGATTTTGTCATTGACACACCAACTCGCTTCTTTATGGTTCTTATCACATTCATATCGCCAAAATCACTCAAATTTTGATATGAGTCACTCTTCTTGAAATCCAAAATTCTCCACACATATTGAATCACAAGCTTTAGTGCTTCCAAGTAAGTAATCTTAGACGTGACATGAGGTAGCTCTGCTTCATCCTTCGTCAACATCGACGTGCTACTCATCATAGATTTGGTTGACTCGTTGGAACACACATTAATATGTTCCAACAGACTGTCGGCATGTGAATTATGCACACCAAAAGGTTTGACTTCCAACTTCTTATCCTAAAGATCCACAAGATCATTGTTGTCTTTCTCAATACTCATATGATCTGCTATATCAAGCTTTCGATTATCATTCATACGTTTGGAGCATCCATGATCTTCATAACATGATTGACTCTTAATTGTGCTCATTGAAGTGTAAGCTGCAACCTCTTCATCATACAAATCTATTTTTTCACAAAAACTCGAGAGTTATCACCAAAATAAGAATAATATCTCTGTTGACTCATCAACCTCTTCACTTTTGCTTTAAATCTGTAGCAATGCTTTTTGATATGACCAATTTTCCCACAGTAGAAGCATGCACAAGTCTCTTTTTATGCACTTTTGACTTTCTGAAACTCTGTTGAAACAGATCCTGAGAAGTTCCAACAACTGCAGTCAACAGATTTGGTTTTGATCATAGACATGTCTCCTTTATAGCCAAGACCATAATTGATCTTTCTGCTTGTTCTCATAGTCACGGCCTTTTCCAGGTCTTTTGTGTCATAGTCGTACACAAGAGTCTTCTTTTTAGTCTCAACAAGTTCTTGTTCACACATCTTTCTTTTTTCTTTCTCCAAGCTAAGTTCTTTCTCTAATAGCATCTTTTCTTTTACTAGTTGTAGGTTTTGTTGACTGACTTTCACCCCATCTTCTTGAATCTCATGCGTGTTCAGAACTTGGTGAGATGCGATGGCTCGAACAAGCTCACTCTTCTTGAAGTTTTGTTCTCCATTGTAACCAAGTCCGTAGTTGCAGTGTCCAACTCTTCCAAGTGATAAGATCTTTTCTACCTCTTTAGTCTCATCGTTCAAAATCTCAATATGTTTTCATGTATATGTCAGTTCTCGTTCGAACAACTGACTTTTCTCTTCTTCTTTACATAGAGCTTTTTTTAACCTCTCGTTCAAGACTTGCAAGGACAATGTCTCTTCGACTAACTTCAGTTTCTTTGCACAAAGCAGCTTCCAGTTATCAAACAACTTTTGAAATTCCACTTGCATATCAAAGTCCTCATCACCAGCGTTATCACTTTCTGATGAATCTTCTTCTGTCTCTGCAACACCTCTATTTGTTCTAGCAACTTTCTCTGTTTCAGCAGCATACTCCTCTGTTTCAGCATCAGATTCATCTGTTCAAGCAGCAGATTCATCTGTTCCAGCAACATATTTCTCATCAAGAAATGTTGCAAATGCAACATATCCACCATTCTCATTTGATTTATCCTCATCAGAATCTGTATCGCTCTCATTTCCATAACTATTTGACTTTTCTTTTCTCAAAACCCCTTGGATATACATTCAGATTTTTAGTGTCCAAAACCCTTGCAATTTCCACATCTCATAACTTTTCTCTTAGCATTTGGACAATCAGCTTTGTAATGTCCAAACCCTTGATATTCATGACATTGAATCTCCTTTCCCTTGTATATATTTGCACAATCACGATCATCATCATAAGGTTTAGAGATTGACCTCTAGTTAGCTTTCTCAAGCCTTGAAACTTCCAGGAAAAAACTTTGAAATGGGAGGGAGATCCTCCCAGTGAAATGATCGTACCCTCAATGATAGATTCACACTCTTTGTAATAATCTCCATCTGATTTTTTAATTCCTCAATTTCCTTACGTTCTTCAGAGAAAAACGTTATACCTTTCGAGCTGCTTTTTAGATCCATTTATATCCATCTCGTAAGCTTGCAAATGACCTACAACGTCATCAAAGTCCATTGTGTAGGTGTCTAGTGTCGTTTCCAAGGAAGCCTTCTTCGACTCAAATCTCCGTGGAAGACATCCAAGAAGCTTCTTACCCAACTTTTTTGTCTTTATATGTCTTTTCCATAGTTTTTGCTTCAGTTGCGATCGCACTCAAATTTCCACTAAACTCCTCAACATTCTCATCATCTTCCATTTTTAATGTCTCGAAATTTGAGGCTAGCATATCAATTCGAGATCTTTTTACATTGGACGAGCCTTCATGAGCCTTCATAAGCTTGTCCCAAGCATCTTTTGTGATTCATAGCACTGAATTCGCTTGAATTGATTATCATTAACAACTCTGAATATCACGGAAAAAGCATTAGCATTATAATTTGCCATTCTCTTCTCATGGTCAATCCATGAAGATTTGTCTTTAGGAATATCGGCCCTATATTTACCTTTTTCAGTAGGCGGCGACCATCTTTTTTCTACATTAGTTCATGTATCTTGACGAATACCTCTAATATCAGCTCACATCTTCATCTTCCAATGTCCATACTTTCCTTTTCATAGTATTGGAGTTTGAATCACAACAACAAGCTCTAACGATCCCATCTTCTCTGCATGATCCTCACATGTTGTAAGTCTATAAGACTAGGTTCAGATGCCCGCTCCAATACAAATTGAAAAAGAGGATGAACTCGATAAAAAAGTAAGATCTCGAACACACGAACACACAAACACACGAGAATTAACTAGGTTAGGCCTTGTGCCTAATTCCTCAAACTCGGTCACACCAAGACACACTTTTTTAGAAATTGTATCAAGAAACTTACAACTCTCTTGATTGGTTTTACACAACCCTAAAACTTTCTCCTAGCTTGTCACCTGCGATTTCTAACCACCCAAGACAGAGATGATAAGACGATGTTTCTATGCTATCTCTCTCATCACCAAAATAGAGTATCACAAACTCTCTCAAAGAAAAACTATCTCTAAGCTTTTTATATCCCGTTTCGGCTAACTCTAAAAACATCCCCTTTCACCCTTTATATTTAGGGCTTAGAAAATCTTTTAATTTAACCAAGATATCTCCGGAAACAATCAATTTTTCGTATTTTCCTTTTCTTTTATGTTTTTTTCTTTTTTCATCTTTTGCCACATCAACGGCTCCAGTTGGTGAAACAACAATGACTTGTTCCAACAACTCTTGCAACACATGCAACTTCCACTTTTCTTCTTCAACAACTTGTTAATTGCTTTGTAAATTGCATCTCACGATCTAGCTCCCTTTCAGGATCCTTCAGATTTTAGTACTCAAATACTTAAAGTTTAGGCTCCGATTGGTAACATGCATATATCAATGTTGAGTTGCAGTAGATGTTATAATTTGATGTGACTTGCAGTAAAATTTATGTGATAAACTCTGCAGAATTATGTAGTATGTTTGCTTTAAAAATGTGACTTATCATTCTTATTAAAACAAATGACTGGTAACTTTTATGATGTATAAGTTGCAGTAAATGTTAATAAAAACATATTGTATTCAAATATTTATAAATAATTTATCATAAATCTAATTATAAAATAATCCTAAGTTTAATATAACAAACTCAAAAAATTAAAAATCTACAAAAAATTAATGACTTGCAAATCATAGTATATTTACAAATTTATATCATATTGTATTCACATATTAGTTACCATTTGTAGTATTTCTTTGGGTTAAGTTCATAATTTAAAGTAATTCAATCAAATAAAAATAAACAAAAAAAACATAAATTCTTTAATATGTAGATTATTAAAAATTAGTACTATTAGTTATGAAAATGAGCATTCCTAAATTAAGAAAATTGATTCTTCAAAAAGGAAAAAATAAACAAAATAAAAGTCATAGTTAAAATAAAAAATGAATCACTAGAAATAAAAATATATTAATTCTGCTTTTTATAAAAGTAAATTGAATCAGATAGACAAAACATTTGACCAAGTTGTTATAACCTCATTACCTAAATAAATATATTGTTTTAATTATTATCATTTCTTTGTATGTCTAAAGATCCTATAAATTTGCAAAATTGAAAAAAAGAAGTGTTGTTGTGTTTTTTTTCAGTTTACGAGTTAACTCAACTTCTACCTCATCACTCTTTGTATCACTTTACATTAACTTTTGAGTTATCAGATTAACAAAGGACATAAATCAAAATGGTAAATCAACTATAATTCATTATAACTCAAAGTTAAATTCAATTTTTTTTGTTTGATTCATGATTGGTAGCATTTTTGAGTTATCAATGAGTTACATCCATAACTCAACTTTAACTCATGGTAACTCATGTTACCAAAGCTTTAGTTTCGTTCGGGTATTTTTAAAGTAAGATTTGGGTTCGATTCGGGTCCATTAGGGTTCGGGTCGGGTTTAGTAATATAGGTTAAATCTGGATATACCCGAAAGTATTTCGGGTTCGGTTCGAGTTTAAGTATTTTCGGGCTTTTTCGTGTTCATGTATTTTCTAAATTTTTTGGGGTTTTGGGTTCGAGTTCGGATTTGGATTTATGAATTTTTCGGTTATTTTGGATTTCGGATTTGGGTTTAGGTTCAGAATTTTCAGATTTTTTCGATTATTTCGAGAATTTCGGGATTTTAGGTATTTCCAATTTTTTCGGGTACCCACAAGTATTCGGGTTGGGTTTGGGTATTACCCGATATCCGAAAATACCGTGAAACAAAAATTAATTTTGCTCTTTATGCATCAATTATTTAATTAATAATTATACAGTTATAATAATTATAGAAGTTATAAGCATTATTAGATATAATTGGATACTAAAAACTATCAACATAACAAATGTTCAATATGGAGTAGAAACTTAACAAGTCCAATTCCACAAAAAGTTGAAATTCTTTTCCATAATGTCATTAAGAATCAGGATATCAAACAAAAAGAATAAGAAGAATGTTCAAAATATGCTCTATGTTCAATCAAGATATCAACACAAAAGAACATGTTCAAATGCTCACTTATGTACAACTTCAATCTTCAAGAAGTTCAGCTAAAGATTCACCACCATTCACTTTTTCTCCTTGAGACAAATTTCATTCATCTGCTTGTAGTGCTTGTTTAGCCAGTTTGATCTTAGCTTCACAAGCTTCTAAGTGGGCGATAGACGTTTTGTTCAATTTTATTGATCTATCGACGGTTACTTTTGTGATGAGTTTAGCAGCTTCGTCGACATGCTCTTCAGCATGAACAAGGTGCTTTGAGATGCCAATATTTGTGAAAAACTTCTCACCTAAATCTAACTCTCGTCCTGTTTCTGAAACGTTCTCCGGGATTGGCAAATGATCAAGATTGAAGAGAGGGCCTTCGTTAGTGATTTTCAAAAACTTTGCAAGTTCCTACACGGTCCAAAAATGGTTTAAAACAGTGAAAGTAGTAAAATGAAGCAAAGCATTTTCAAGAAAAAGAAATGATACCTCATCAAAACGATAAAACAAATCACCACAAAGATCGTAATTCATTTTCACAAACGCCTCCCTAAGTTTCGCAAGTTTCTCCTGAATGTTCTTTTGTTCTAAATCCATGTTGCTTAAATCAGTGCCTCCATGTGTAGCATAAATTGAATTTTCCTTTCTACAACTTGTGTTCAACTTGAATCCGCGGTAAAAGAAGCGTTTGATGTTGCTTATGAGAACATATATGCCTTTCACTTGGCTCAAAAGTCAATCGAGAAAAGTGTTGAGAATATGAATGTCAGTCTGGTTCAGTCACCTACTTAAGTCTTCATGTTTTCTATATACTAGTAATCAGCAGTGTTGTTGAATTTGTTAGGGTGTCAGGTATAAAAGGGTTTCAAGATCTATTGGGTCTGTAGGTCTTTACGTACCTGGCAGGACAGCTATTTTGCCATCTACTGCTTTGATGCTCGCAATTGTAAGTGATCATGCTTAATACTTTTGTTTCTTCTTTTGTTTTCACTGTTCTTATAATAATGTGGTCTTCTTTCTCCTTCATCTCTCAGCTTGCTCAAATTTCTGGATGTAAAACAATTGTGCTTGCAACTCCACCAACTAAGGATGGAAGCATATGCAAGGTAGTACTCAATTTGTTGTTATTTTTCGGTAATTCTCAAGATCACTCACAGTTTTATCTATCTTGTTGATGAGCTGATGAGTTTGTTATGTCGTTGATGCAGGAGGTGTTGTATTGTGTCAAAATGGCTGGTGTAACTCACATACTTAAATCTGGTGGAGCACATGTGTGGCCGTTTTAGTTATCTTTTTTTGTTGTCCGCCTATTTTTTCATGCTAGTTATCTTTTGATCATCAATTTCAAAGACGCCGAAAAATGGAAGGGACTGATCGAGAACGCATGTTCTATCTTCATAGGGCAGTGGACTCCAGAGAGTGTTGGGGATTACACTAGTGGGAAAAATCATGTTCTTCCAACATACGGGTATGCGAGAATGTACAGTGGTGTCTCCCTTAACTCTTTCCTAAAGGTCATGACTGTACAATCATTGACAGAGGAAGGTCTGAGAAACCTCGGTCCTTATGTGGACACTATGGCTGAAATAGAAGGCTTAGATGCACACAATAGAGTTGTCACTCTTAGACTTAACGATATTGAGGCGAAACAACAACTTTCTCAAACAAATTGAGTTAATTTTTTGCCTATTTCAAGTTCAGAACAAAGGAGTCAAAAAAGTGTACTTGTATTATGGGAGCAAATTCAGTTTCATCTAATTGTTTGATAAGATAATAAGAGATGTTTGTGAAGTTCTGATCATCATAATCTAGATTCTTCACTATTGAAATCTGGAGACTTAACCAAAGAAATGGCAAGTGATGGTATTCCCTTTACAAATGACAAGTGACTTCAACATTATGCAGAAAACTTCAAGAGTTGCATTAAGGAAAAAAGGTGTTAAAAGAATGATAAAAACATCTTGTCTCTTGACAAAACCAGTCAATAGATACAAATTTTGGAAGCTAAGAAGAAACTAGTTACTAAGGTTGTGCTACTTCGTCCTGTAGAGGGAAACATAGGTCGCTGAGAATCATAGTCTTAATTAGTTTCATAGTCTGTGTTGCTTCTTTTGCTTCTTCGTCAAAGACAGAGTTCCACAAGCCAAAAAACCTAGGCTCTATTTCCTAAACTCATTCGCCTCTAAAATCGTCTTCCCGTACCTCAACTTTGCCTCTAGTTCTTTAGGTCTTCCTCAGTACTAGACATAAACTCTCGACAATATAAACTACATTTACCTTCTCCTCTTGGAACCGAAACGAGGATATCCAGAGATAAGATTCCAGCATCAAAATCCTCCAAAACCGGCCTGGCCAATCCCAATTGTGCTGAGAAGCCATCATTGCGAAATTCTATGTTCTCCACGATATGGTTCAAGTATATATAATGATACACACGGAGCAGCCTCTACATCACAGGGCTACTAGAACTAAAGTAGCATTTCACATCTCTCCATAACTTAAAGCAGGACCATAGCATACTAGTGGGAATGTCTTCACAAAGCAAGAACATCAACTGAGCTACGTATAGCAAAAGCTCAACTGCTAGTCGCACAACCTCCTTTCTCAGTTCCTGCTTTGCAAAATCGCTGCCAAAATCATAGGGCCATTCCCTTATCTTCCCATACCAAGAAGATTCACCAAAAAGCGGCTTAAATAAGTCCTTCTCAAGAAGAGAGACTCTCAGTAATAATGATTGGCTATTTTCATCAAAGACAGATTCCCAAAGGCAAAAAACATTAGACTCTATCGTCTCCCTCCCAAACCAATTGGCCTCTGAAACATCCTTAGCAGACCTCAGTTTATCATCTAGATACTTGAGCGTTTGCTTGCGTTTTGCAATAGTCAAAGATAATAATAGCCGATTATCATCACAAAAGGAGTAATGATTTTCTTGTGAGAATCGAAACAAGATGATGCAAGAATACAATTCCGCAAAAGGAATCATTTCAAGTCGTCCTCACAAAATCCCATTGGACGGACTTTAACTTGGAAGTGGACTTGCCTCCACCACTACCATTCCCATTTGCCGTCTGATGGCTCAGGTTTTCACCCAAGAAATCACTGCAAGCGTACAGTTAATA
>OVAN01002392.1:7866-33730 GCA_900406275.1 Anastatica hierochuntica | reverse complement strand
TGCGAGTAAATCCTTCCTCGCAAATCAACTTGTTTCTTGTAGTGAGAGAGATGGCTGTTCACGACCATGTGCGCGCATTGCTAAAAAGGATGGGGCTTGAGAGTTTCTTTTGGATGCAACATCCATCTTTCACACAACAAACGCTTCAATTCCTATCTACGCTACACTTTCTACAAGGAGATGGAAAGTTTGGGCACGACTTTGCATACATTGCCTTTAGAATAAAGGATGATGAATACCAAATCTCAACATGAGAAGTGTGTGAGGTGTATGGTTTTGACCCGTTAAAGAGTGGAGCCGGTTTTGAGGATGGTTTGGATTTGAGCAAGCTTTAGAATAAAATTGCCTTTGAGGATTACACAAAAGGCTCGGCCATAATAACGAATATTCGTAGCCCGATAATTCGATATGCGATGGAATTTGTGGCCAACACCTACCTTGCCATGGGAAGCCCAAAAATTATGAATGAGCTTGCTATGAATTTTCTTTTCCAAGGATTGAAGAGGTACTTAAGAGACCAAAATGGGGAGAAATGGGTGGATTACTTAGGCGATAACACCAACCATGGTCTTATGTTCGTAAGCATTCTACTCAATCATGAGGAGGATATGAGAAAAGCAAGTCATCCTGTCACGAGGATTGGAGGCATGCTCACCCCATTGTTTTACTACCTTGGAATTGAACTTGATGAATGGGAAGGTGGAGATTTTGAGAAAGAAGTAAGGACCGAGATTCGCGAAGAGGGAGCCAAGATGGACATGCTTTACTTAGTAGAGCGGCAATTTGCTTTCGGCTATGGTTCTAGAGATGTCGTGATCTACTTGTTCATTGACGAAGAAAGGAAATGGAGGGCTTGTAACCATCCAATGCCGGATGCTGAGCATACATCGACACAAATGGACAAAGACATCAACTTCCGCCTACCAAGCCATCTTCACTACAAACGGAGCATACTACAAGGAGAACCAAGACTTCGTAGGCTATTTGAACAAAACCAACCCCAAGAAGAGAGACACCAAGACGTGTATGGACATTCACTCCTCGGCCAATTTCATACACCGCCACATCTAAGGACACCATATGAGAAAATCTTTGAAATGGAACTAAGAAAGCACGCCAAGGTCATAAAAAAGCAAGGCAATATGCTCTCGTGATTATTGAGGAGTTTCAAAAGAAGTGTGAGGTACAAAAAATATGCTACTTCAAGCGAGAGTGAGGAAGATATTCAAGAATGCCCGAAGCGTGAGTTTAAAAAACCAAAAATGTCGGTAGCTCTTCCGCCATTTGTGATCCGAGAACAACAAGAGCACCGAACGCAACCACCAAAGATTTCATTTCAAGAGCCATCCCGGAAGAGACATGGGAAAGATCCCGTTGGCCCTTCTTCTTCTCGGCCACGGAGATCAAAACACAACAACAATGAACTTGATTTCTCCATGGGATCCACAAGACACTCATTCATATGAGTTGTCTAAAGGTACACCTACTTTACCTTTTGAATACCATTGCATGTTTTTCATTTTTCATGTGTGTTTTTAGAAGTCACTCTCACAGTTTAAATTTCACTGAGACGATGAAGTTTAAGTCAGGGGGAGGGGCTTAGTACTAATGCTATTTTTAGTTTTGATTTTTTTCTTTTCATGCATATTGAGTCTTGAATTGTAGATAGTTATGACCTATAAAAAACATAAAAAAAAATCGAAAAAATTTAAAAAAATCTCCAAAAAGATTTTCAAAACTTTGCATATAGATTGCATACATTTGTGAATACTTAGTTTATAGGAGCATATAGGATTGCATTTTTCATAAGGAACAATGATGATAATACCTTATAGAAAGATGAGTTTTGCTTAATGAATAATGCCGTCACTAGAAGTAAGATGTTGCCTAGACGTCTTTTTGTCTTAGGAAAATATTTGATGAGAATTGACCACTTAAAGGTCTTTTCTAATGCTAAAGTAGGTTATCTCCTTAGTAAATTCTTATATAAGATGGCTTTTTAATGAACTTTTGCATCTTGCTTATGGGCTTTGTCATACTTGGCCATGGGAAACCACTACATTTGAGCTATGTTTTAACCATCTTTTACCACTCTTTCTTAGCTCAAATGACTACTCTCATCTTTAGAGTAGTTACCTACCCTTAAGAACCCTTAAACATTTCCATCAAAAATCCCTATTATTTCGTTATGTGATGCCTCTTTATGAAAGTGCACACACGGGAAAAAATCCGCGTGAATTGAAGTTAAACGACAAAGAGGATATTTCCTTAGTGTTAGCCTCACTTTAAGGCTAACTAGAATTGTAGGAGGGCAAAATCTTTGTATTTTTGGGTTTGTCTAAGTCTTGGGAATGGTTAGTGAATATTGCGTCAAGTAGATTTTCCTCAGTGCTTATATGATCCTAGGTTGTTTCAATGAGAAAAAGAAAGAAGGTGAAAATCGAAAAAGATAAGAAAAAGAAGTGAAAGAAAAAAGGCACTAGAGATTAGTAATAAGTTTAAGCTCTAACCTTAGAAGAACTAAAAGCTTAGAGAGTCCACCATTGAAAGAAAAAGAAACAAAGAATCCAAGTGATTAGATAATGGCTCTTATTATACAAAAGAAGGTTAGTAGCTTAGAAGTCTAAAAGTTTAAGAATCTGTAGTTGTCTACCAAAAGAAAGAAAAAAAATGCGTGGGTTTTTAGATTTAGGATGGGTAATTATATTAAGTAAGTTTCTAGATCCTTAGGAAGCGATGGACTGGGAAACTTTAGAGGAAGTAAATGCTTTGTATGCGTAAATTGTTCGGCTAACTCCTTGCTTTTGTCTAGTGTCTTGCACTACTTTGTTTGAGAAAAACCACTTTAAATCGAGTGAACCCTCTTCTTTTTACACTTCTTTACATTAAAACCCTTCCTTGAACTCCAAACCGAATGGATAAGATACATTACCCATAAGTAAAGAACTCACACCTTAACTTAATTGAATGTAAAAAGGAATTGGTGATGAGATAGTCTATGGATGCTTAGCTTAGATTCTAAGAGTTTGTTTTGTGATGATCATGGAGAAGTACTTAGACTCTTATATGATCTTTTTGCCATTTTACTTGTTTTGAGGACATTGGGCATAAGGCATTACTTTTCTTATCTTTGTTTTGAGTTCCCGCTTTCAAACCTCCTTTCCGGGTTTGGTCTTTGTTGTTTGCTTGAGGACAAGCAAAGGGCAAGTCCGGATGTGTTGATTTATACATATTTTCATGCATATTTTGATACATTTTAGCTTAGTTTCATCAACTTTTAGATTGTAAATATTGTATATAAGCCTTAGAATGCTTTAGTTTGAATTTAGAGTATAGTTTAGGAACATATTGCATTTGCATACCGTTTTCTTTGCATTTGTAGGTGCAACTTGGAGATGGGATCATGGAGGCTCTAGAGGGGAATCTAAAGTGGAATGGGAGCTAAAAACTATGGGCAATAATAGCTAAACTCTATGGAGGAAGTTGGGATCAAACAAGGCATCAAAGAGGAGCAAGAAGCAATAAGAAGCTGCCAAGGGAAGCAAGCATCGACCCTGAGGTCAATGCTGGATCACCTTGGGTTGATGCTGCATCTCCTTGGCAGCTTGCTGCCCAACTCAACGCAGCATCGACCCAGAGGTAGATGCCAGGTGACCTTGGGTCGATGCTATGTAGTATTGACCCGAAAGTTACCCTTTTTAGGGCTTCCTCTCCCACTTCTCTTAGTACAAATAGCCCCTTATGTACCTGATCACGGGTATTTAATGGTTGAATTCAATATTTATAGACCTAATACCCTACGTTTGATCCCGCAAGAGAACGAGGTCAATTGTAGTATTTTAGGGTCGTTAAAGGATTTAGAGGCTTGTACTAGTAGAACCTAAACAAGGAGAATATACTAAGGGTTCTAGTCTATAGGGCGATATAGTAAGAGATTGTCAGGAGTCTCTACTAAGCCTAATTGAAATCAAAGGCAACCATGGTGATTGTGCATAAAAGAAAGCAATAACAAAATAGCATAAAAGTAAAACAAGCAAAGAGTAAACTTGGATCTAATCAAAAGAAAGATAGGATTGTGAGACACTGGTTATGGGTTCGGGTTCAATCTAATGATGTAATGGACTTAGGTAAGGATTTATTAGAGGATCTAAGCTATTCCTAGACCAAGGGTCCCTCTATAATCGACCAACCCTCTCTCGTGACAGAGATCTATTCACCTATACACATTACAAGGCTCAACTCTCGTTTGTTTCCTATCTAAACATGTATGTGATAATGAGTCTCAAGCCGTTTTAGCCATCTAGCACCTAAGTAACATCCACTCTCATGGGCCCAAGTGAAAGACATAGATGTAGTTCTATCAGGCATTTCATCGAACATTTTCTAGGTTTGTTTGAGCAAGCAATGAACTTTGAAGAACTAAACTATATCTAGTAGAAATCAATGCCAAGATCTAGCCTAAACATCCATTACAATGATAGATCTACCCCTAGCATACCATATCTCAAGATCCCAGAAGGATCTACTCACTTAAAGTCATGGAAATCAAAAGACAAGAAATGGGTCTTTGAGCTCCCATGATTTTAGAAGAATAGATCTAGAGAGAAAGATGAGAAAGATAAGATCCAAATCACTCAAATAAAACAAAGAGTTATTAGAAGATCTTTAGATCTCAAAACAATAGAAAATATAAGTGTTTTTAAGCTTAAATATGTTAATTTTGTTCTCGGAACATAAGAGGTCTATTTTTACTAAAGAGAGAAGAGAGGAAGCCCTAAAAAGGATAATTTCGGACAAAGGCAACGAGCCATCGACCTCCCAGATCGATGGGAGCTTGCCTGAGGTCGATGGGAGCTTGCTCTTAGCAACAAGAGAGTTTTTTTCTGGAAAGGAGACCAGGCATCGACCTTTGGGAGACCAGGCATCGACCTTGTGGTCGATGGGAGGTTCCCTTTATAGATTTTTGTGGCTTCTTGCTCCTCGTTGATGCCTTGGTTGTCTAATCTTCTTCCATTGCATTTAGCTCCTCTTTTCCTTGATTTCTTAGCTTCAAATCCACCTTGAATCCATCTTTAGAGGCTCCATGGATCCATCCAAAGTTGCACCTACAAAATGAAAAGAAAATGGATGCAAATGCAAAATGTTCCTAAACTAGACTCTAGACTCAAACTAATGCATTCTAAGACTTATATGCCATATATACATTCTAAAAGTGGATGAAACTAAGCTAAAATGCATCTAAATATTCATGAAAATATGTACCCATCAACACCTCAAAACTTTCCCTTTACTTGTCTTCAAGCAAACAACAAAGATCAAACCCGGAAATGAGGTTTGAAGTAATGCCTTATGCCTAATGTTCCATGATCATCACAAGACCAACTCTTAGAACCGAAGCTAAGCATCCATAGATTGTCTTATCATCAATTTCTTTTTACATTCAATTAAGCAAAGGCGTGAGTTCTTTAGTCATGGGAAATGTATCTTATCCATTCGGTTTGGAGTTCAAAGAAGGGTTTTATTCTAAAGAAGTGTAAAAAGAAGAGGGTTCACTCAATTTTTGAATTGGTTTCTCTCAAACAAAGTAGTGCAAGACACTAGGCAAAAGCAAGGTGGTAGCCGAACAACTTACGCATACAAAGCATTTACTTCCTATAATTGTTCCCACCCATTGCTTCTTAAAGATCTAGACACTTACTTGATATTCTACCTATCCTAATTCTAGAAACCATAAGCTTTTATTGAACCAAACTCACTCATTCTTTTTCTTTCTTTTTGTAGACAACTAGAGATTCTTAAACTTTTCAACTTCTAAGTTACTAACCTTCTTTTGTATTTTAATAGCCACTATCTAATCACTTGGATTCTTTGTTTCTTTTTCTTTTAAGGGTGGACTCTCTAAACTTTTAGTTTTCTAAAGTTAGAGCTTAAACTTATTACTAATCTCTAGAGCTTTTTTCTTTCACTTCTTTTTATCATCTTTTTCGTTTTTTCACCTTCTTTCTTATTCTTATTGAAACAACCTAGGATCAAGCACTAAGGAACATCTACTTGACTCAATACTCACTAACCATTCCCAAGACTTAGACAAACCCAAAAACACAAAGATTTTCTCCTCCTATGACTCTATTTAGCCTTAAAGTGAGGCTAACTCTAAGGAAGTATCCTCTTTATCGTTCAACTTCAATTCACGTTGGTTTTTCCCCGTGTGTGCACTTTCCTAAAGAGGCCTCACATAACGAAATAATAGAGGGTTTGAAGGAAAGGTTTAAGTGTTCATAAGGGTAGGTTACTATTCTAAAGAGGAGAGTAGCCATTTTAGCTATGAAAGAGTGGTACAAATGGATAGAACATAGCTCAAATGTAATGAATTCCCATGGTCAAGTATGACTAATCCCATAAGCAAGATGTTATAGTTCATTAAAAAGCCATCTTAGAGAGGAATTGATTCAAGAGATATTCTAATTCAACATTCTTATCAAGGGTTTTCCTAAGACAAAAAGCGGCCTAGGCAACATCTTACTTCTAGTGAGGGAATTATTCATTAAGCAAAACTTATCTTTCTATGAGGTAGTATCAGCATTGTTCTCTATGAAAAATGTAATCCTATATTCTCCTACAAACTAAGTATTCACAAATGTATGCAATCTATGTGAAAACTTTTGAAAACAAAATGAAAATGTTTGTTGTTTTTTCGAAACTTTTTCAATTTTTTGGTTTTTTATAAGTCATAACTATCTACAATGCAAGACTCAATATGCATGAAAGAAAAGAAAAATATCAAAACTAAAAATAGCACTAGTACGAAGCCCTTCCCCCGAACTTAAATTTCATCGTCTCGGTGAACTTTAAACTTTGAGAGTGACTAATAAAAACACTCATGAAAAATGAAAAAACATGCAATGGTATTCACAAGGGAAAGTAGGTGTACCTTTTAGACAACTAATATGTATGAGTGTCTTGTGGATCCGGCGGAGGAATCGGGTTCTTCATTGTTGTTGCGTTTTGATCTCCGTGGCCAAGATGAAGAAGGGCCAATGGGGTCTTTCCCATGTCTCCTCCGGGATGGCTCTTGAAACGAAGTCCTTGGTGGTTGCATTCTATGCTATTGTTGTTCCCGGATCACCAAAGGTGGATGAGATACCGAATGCCTTGGTCGTTCTTGATGATGATCACTTGAGATCTCATCTTCCGCTTCTTCCTCACTTAATGTGGCATAGCGGTTATACTTGTCACTCTTCTTCATTCTCCTTCACAATTTAGTGAGAAAGTTTCCTTGTTTCTTTATGACCTTCTCTTGGTCATTGACCTTTCTTTATAATTACATCTCGTACTCATTCCTATGGTAATTCATGGGCGGTTCTTCTCTTTGGTATTCAAAGCCGAAGGTAATGTCATCTTCTTGGTTTGGTTGTGGCTCGTCAGGATAGGACTTGTAGAGCCTTGGCTCGCTCGGTAGGGAGTGAGAGTTGACAAGTAGGTACTGCGGTAGATGGAACGAGAGGTTCTCGTCCTTAGTTCTCGTGGTGTGCTCTTGCAAGGGCAAGTAGCATGCTCCCTGATGTGAATAGATTTTCAAGCATTTTAAAGCTCATTACATCATCATTTTAGTTGCATTTAGGTTGTATATAATGCATTTAAGTGTTAGAATCCATCTTGTTTATAAATTGTGTCTAGTTCAGGATTTTCGCCTTTGCATTGCATTCTTTTGCATTTATAGGTACAACCTTTGGATGAGCAACTTGAGAGCTTGGAATGATGGATTCTTGATGCTTAAATGGTGATGAAAAAAAGAGAATCAAGAGCCAAGTACAAGTGGCGAAGAGGAGTATATGCAAATAATACGCCATTTTGACGGCAATTGAAAATGCAAGAAAGAAGAAAGTTTAAGTACCCTCTGGCTGGGGGCTGCACCGCCTCACCAGACCGCCAGCTATCAACAGAATGAAGCTGGCGGATAAGCACCATCTGGCTGGCGGTTTCAACCGCCTTCCTGTACCGCCAGCCAGCCCGCAATCAAAGGAAAGTCCATGTTTTCGACCCGGTTTGTCCCGGGTCGCCCGGACCACTTTCTCTTTAGTATAAATACTAATCTTTGCAACTTAAAGAACCCTAAGCTTTCTTTTATTGTGTGTTTTGGGGATCAAACATTGATCTTGTTGAATCTTTTCTCTTTCAATATAAAGACTATCTTTTCTATCTCATCTCTCTTTCTCATGACGATTGTGACCTTAGATCATGTTTGTACATGTTTTAGAGTTATGATTAGTGAGTAGAACATTAGTGGTTTATGGTCTAGGTGGATTAGAGTAGATTTAGGCATAAATTTAGATTGCTAAAGGTTGGGTTTTGTTAGATTCACAAGACTAAAGGGTGTTTAATACTAGATTTGATTTGATCACTCAATTCCTAGAACTCAAGGCTTTCACACCCGAAAGGTGTTTGTTGAAATGCCTAAGAGAACCTTCGGTTTGCTAAACATACTTGGCCTATGGGAGTAGATGATAAAGGTGTTTAGTGGGCGTTTTAGCTTGTATATAATGATTGATAAGCTCTAGATCACTATCGAGAAATTGAATTGATTTAGAGTTTGTCAAACGGATTAGGATCACGAAAGTGAACTAGTTGAACTTATGCCTTGCCCTTGGATGGTGCTTTTATTGTCAACCTTTGGGCCTGAATCATTCTTAAGCTACCTAATCAATCGCCTATGCCCATGAACCATGTTTCCCTATCTCTATCTCAAATCTCATTTACTGTCTTTTATCTCTAGCTTTTGTTTTTGCAATTTGTTTTGTTTGTGTTGTTAATTGAAATACTCAAATCACCACCTCTTTTAGACTTAGATTAATGAGCTTGTCTTTAGAGCTAAGTACGTAAATTAGTGCTCCTTGTGGATTCGATACCCATTACTACAACAACTAGCCTTGCACTTGAGGCATAGAGTTGAATTTGGGACTAAACTCGATTGAGAAAAAAATTCTCACATCAAGTTTTTGGCGCCGTTGCTGGGGAGCAAGTTTATTTGCAATTTAGCTAAAGATAGTTCGTTTAGACTAAGTCACCTTAATTACAAATTACTAACGCTTTTTTTTAATTTTGCTTTGTTTTTCGAGGTATGAACGGAGAAGGACAAGGATAGAGTGGTGTTATGTGCAAGCCGGATACTACCCTAAATTTTATCTCCTCAACTTCAAACCTTTCAACAAGCCCTTCTCTCTCAACAAGGATGTGGAGAATCCCAAACTTACTCACCCTTCAACCCTCAAAGACAAGGATATCAACCCCAACCCCAATTTCAAAACCAAGGAACCTCATCCAAGCCACCTTCCAAGGGTGAAGAAAACAACTCACTCTTGAAGCAAATACTTAAAGGGCAAAACAAAGAAGCCGTTAAGTTGCTTGAGAAGATGGGTGAGATAAACTCTAAGGTTAATGGAGTATGAGATGATGTCAACACAAAGATTGAGAGCTTAATAGCTCATGTTAAGACTCTTGACAATCAATTAGCTCAAGCGACCTCTACTTCTAAGGGACATGGAAAAGGTATCTTTCTGGGAAAACTAGAGACCAATCCGAAAGATTATTGTAATGATTTCCAAGTGGAACTTGAAAAAGAAGCTATAGCCAAAGAGGATGAAGAGTTTTTGTATGAGCTTGAAGTGCTTCTTCGATGTAGAATGGATGAGACCCTTGAAGAAGCTCAAAACATGGGAGAAGTGATGAGCTCAACCATGAATCAAATGGAAGAAGTAGTCAAAATTAAAAATCTTGTTGAAGATCAAGGAGAAGGTTTGATTGTAACGGATGAACCTTCATTGAAAGGAAAGGTACAAGAAGAACCTTTCAATCTTGAAGAAACCCCATATGCTAAGTAATATTTTCCTCCTCCCGTTTTCACAAAAGCTCAAAGGAAGTTGGTTTCAAGTCAAGAATGAATTGATTGACGTTGGGATTAAATTTCCAAGGAATGACGAGTTAACAAGGATTCCGGAGCATATCGAATGCATCAAGTGTGTACTCTCTAACAAAGAAGCGGTTGAAGAGATCTTGAGAGTATATGAAGAACCCAAGTATAATATGGAACCTAAAGTGCTAACTAGATTAAAGAACCCCATAAAGTTCATGGTCCCTTGCGTGCTTGAAGAATTGTATGTAGAAAAGGCATTAGTAGATACGGAAGCAAGTGTTAATGTCATCTCCTATGATTTAGTTGAGAAGTATGATATCAAGGGAATGAAGATCAACACTCCACCTATATCTCTTGGTGATTCATCATCAAAGCAACTTTGGGGAAATTTAGAAGATTATCCAATCAAGATTGGGAATTGCATTATCCATGCCGACTTTGTTGTTATGAAGACTATCCAATCAAGAACGGGTGGCTCTCAACAATGTGGATCCAAAGAAGTACTACCCATTGATGGGATTTAGTGTTGCTTATTGTCGGACAATTAATCCAAGGGAAGAAGAGACAATCCATGACTTCAAGAGAAAAGTGTATGCCGATGCTAGAATGGATGAAGCGTCTAAGTGGTTTTATGGAAGTGACGATGGTGAAGATGACACAAATGGACTTGCTAAAGACCATGAGGAATCCCTCTATGAAGGTGAAAAAGAGTTAATCAATGAGGTTGGTCCAAAGGAAAGTTTTGATTTGTTATTTGGGAATGAAGAAGGTTTTGAAGATGCTTTTCTTGGTGTGATGAAGAAGCCAAAAAGGCGTAGAGCGAAGAAATGTAAAGGCAAGCCACAAGCCGCGGTTCAAAATGAAGATTACTTGGATGGAGAAAGTC
Source organism: Anastatica hierochuntica (assembly GCA_900406275.1). Taxonomy (NCBI): domain Eukaryota; kingdom Viridiplantae; phylum Streptophyta; class Magnoliopsida; order Brassicales; family Brassicaceae; genus Anastatica; species Anastatica hierochuntica. Next base: position 22,934 of record OVAN01002392.1, on the reverse strand, counting down.
TTTATTACTTGTTCTCTAATCGAAAGAGTGAAGCAAATATTGAGAAGCCTCCTATTTGGAATCATGATGCTCTGATGATGACTTTTATCCTGGTTTGCTATAAGGATGCGATTGTTGAGTATAAGATCAAGTGTAAAGGCATCCCTACGCCTTTTGTAAGAGCTAGGAGCGTCATCCCAAAGGAAATGTTTGATAAAGGCCAAGAGGGTATGGAAGAGATAATGAAAAATTTCCTCAAATTCAAGCTCGTAGACAAAGGAGCTAAGAGCCTCGGTGATTCTCATTCCACCACCCATTAGTCGCCAAAAAAGACAACGTCAAGCTTAATGACGTTAAGCAAGCGCACTTGGGAGGCAATCCCATGGTATCTTTGTACATATTTTAAATTATCTAGCCCTTAAATAAACTATGTTTGGGTTGCTTTATGTGGTTGTAGGTGCTCAAGAGCAAAATTTGGGAGAGAACCATGTTTGCAAAGAGCCTAGCGGTTAACAACATTCTGGTCGGCGGTCTACAACGGTAATTTGGACCGCCATCCCTCCTCAGTTCTCCTCCGGCGGTCTAAGGTACTCTGTTTGGCGGTCTGCACCGCCTTCCCAGACCGCCAGCGGCCTGATTTGTCACACGGTGACCAACTATGGCACCCAATACCACCTCCCAAAGAAATTCTACTTCATAGTCCCGAGGCCACAAGCTTATAAACCCTCCAAATGGTGATTCAAGGTACCTTTTCTTCCATTGTAAATACAATTTTTCCTTTTATTTTTTCTTTTGATTTGTGGATTGGTCTCCTTCGTCGGATTCTATTCATTCACCGGGACGGTGATGAGTATGTCTGGGGGAGGAGAATGGTTACTAATGATAATTTTAGTTGTTTTGTCTTGTTTTCATTTCTTTGAGTCTCATATAGTCTAGGATTGCATTGTTAATAGCTATGATATTGAGAAATCATAAAAATCGAAAAACTTTGAAATTTTTGAAAAGAGAGACTTTAGTTGCATTTTTTCTTATCATCTTTAGTAGGATTGAGTCTTAGAACCATATAGAATGCATTTGCATGAGGACTATGATCGAATTATCGCGTAATTGGACTATTCTTAGGAGTTGAATTAAGACCCTTGCTAATAGTATCATGTAGGATTAGCGAAACCGAAAAAATGGAAAATCCATGCTCGGAAATCTCGGCTTAATTGTTTGCGTCTAGATTGAATCTTGCATTATTTGAATTCAACCCTATTTAACTTAAACGTTAATGAGCTTTTGAATTAACCTTACTTATGGGCGTGAAATACATGAACCATGAGAAACACATTGACAATCGGTTGTCTTATCCCTTTTTACAACCATTAACCAATCCGAGTGGCCATTCTCATCTTAAGGATGGTTCCCCATCTTTAGCCCCGACCCTTTTATTTCAAACCCCACATTGTTCTTTAATTGAGTGAGGTCTCTTTTGATGCATTCATATGTAAAATCCGTGACTATTGGGACGACAAAGAGGATCCTTCTTATGACTAGTCTCATTTTAAGGCTAGTATAGATAGGATGGGGTTAGATAAGAGTGTAGGTACTTGATGATCATGGGTTGGGAATGATTTGTATTGTAAATAGTGGGTTCAATGAGAAAAACCTTAAAAGAAGAAAAAGAAAAATGTGATACACTCTACGAGGTGAAGAAAAGAAAGAAAAAGATAGCTCAAGTTTGTAAAAGGAAGACAAAAGATCCTAAGTTAAGTAAATGAAAAGTGTAGAGTCCAAAAGAATAGAAAGAAAGGATCAACCTAAGTAAGGTAGAGAAAAGAGCTATAGCTAAATGAAAACGAAAGCAAATACCCTTAGAGCGTGTTACTAAAGAAACCAAAGTCTTCATTGAGTAATGATTGGTGTGTACTTAGTGGTTGGATAAGGAAGAAAGAAGGGTAGAACTAGGGAGTATACTTGGGAATGGGAATGGAATAGAGAAGGCTAGTCGTTGTACGAGCGAATTTTCCCTTTCTCCCTCGTTTTTACTACTTGAAATGCATATCTTCATTGAGAGAAAACCACAAAACACTTAAAGAAAACCTCTCTTGCTCATTCAAAGGCATTTTTCTTCAAAGACAAGTGGTTTTAGATTTTTTTCCCATATATGAGGTTCCATATAAGAGTGTTGAACGAATGTTAAAAGGTTGTTGGGTATGAATGCTTAAAGGTTTAGACGTAGACTAGATAGCATGACTTGAAATGAGTATGGCGAAGTACGAGAGAGTAAGATTGACTTTTGCTATATAATACTTCTTCCTAAGGATCTCATTTCAACTACCTTTGCATTTCCTTGTGATTATGAGTCCTCACCTTCAAACTTCTTTCTCGGTTTGGTCTTTGTTGTTTGCTTGAGGACAAGCAAAGGAAAAGTCCGGGGGAGTTGCTGTGAATAGATATTCATGCATTTTAAAGCTCATTTCATCATCATTTTAGTTGCATTTAGGTTGTATATAGTGCATTTAAGTGTTAGAATCATCTTGTTTATAAGTTGAGTCTAGTTTACGATTTTCGTCTTTGCATTGCATTCTTAAGCATTTATAAGTACAAACTTTGGATGAGCAACTTACGAGCTTGGGATGATGGATTCTTGATGCTTAAATGGTGAAGAAACAAAGAGAATCAAGAGCCAAGTACAAGTGGAGAATAGGAGTATATACAAATAATACGTAATTCTGACGGCAATTGAAAATGCAGAAAGAAGAAAGCTGGCGGTTAAGCACCCTCTGGCTGGCGGTCTACACAACCTCCCGAGACTGCCAACCATCTACAGAGTGAAGGTGACGGACAAGCACCCTCTGGCTGGCGGTCTGCACCGACTTCCTGGACCGCCAGCCATCTTGTAATCAAAGGAAAACCCATGTTTTCGACCCGGTTTGTCCTTTGTCGACCCGAACCACTTTCTCTTTAGTATAAATACTAATCTTTGCAACTTAAAGAACCCTAAGCTTTCTTTTATTGTGTGTTTTGTGGATCAAACATTGATCTTGGTGAATCTTTTCTCTTGTAACATAAAGACTTTATCTTTCCTATCTCATCTCTCTTTCTCATGATGATTGTGACCTTAGATCATGTTTGTACATGTTCTAGAATTATGATTTGTCAGTAGAACATTAATGGTTTATGGGCTAGGTGGATTAGAGTTGATTTAGGCATAGATTTAGATTTCTAAAGGTTGGGTTTTGTTAGATTCACAAAACTAAGGGGTGTTTAATGCTACATTTGATTTGATCACTCAATTTCTAAAAATCAAGGCTTTCACACCCGGAAGGTGTTTGTTGAAATGCCTAAGAGAACCTTAAGATTGGTAAACGTACTTGGTCTGTGGGGGGTAGATGATCAAGGTGTTTAGTGGGCGTTTTGGCTTGTTTATAATGATTGATAAGCTCTATATCACTATCGAGAGATTGAATTGATTTAGAGTTTGCCAAACGGAATAAGATCACGAGAGTGAACTAGTTGAACTTGTGCCTTGCCCTTGGATGGTACTTTTATTGTCAACCTTTGTGTCTTAATCATGCTTAACCTACCTAATCAATCGCCTATGCCCATGAACCATGTTTCCCCATCTCTACCTCAAATCTCATTTAGTGTCTTTTGTCTCTAGCTTTTGTTTTTGCAATTTGTTTTGTTTGCGTTGTTAATTTGAAATACTCAAATCTCTACCTCTTTTAAACTTAGATTAATGAGCTTGTCTTTCGAGCTAAGTACGTAAATTAGTGCTCCTTGTGGATTCGATACCCATTACTACAACAACTAGCCTTTGCACTTGAGGCATAGAGTTGAGTTTGGCACTAAACTCGATTGAGAAATAAATTCTCACATCACTCCCCTTTGCCTTTCCTCATCAATTAACAAGTAAACCATTTGGATATTGGTAAAACCATGATATCCGTAGACAAAATTATCCTTCACCAAGTGATTCATGTCCGTTCTTCACTCTCCCTTCAACTTACGAAATTCCCCGAGGTTGACTCTCACATGGAGAAATAGTGGAGTAAGAAATCCGCCTATGCTTATCAAAGGCTTACTCGTGGTCCTCAACTCTTTGTGGTAATCCAACATCTCGGAGATTAAGACACCTCCGTTGTTCACATTATTTCCCTCGAGGTCTTCCATTATCTCCTGACTTGGTCCTTTCATCACCGTCTTAACACTTTGGAATAATAGCTTCAAGGTTTATTGGCTCACTAATTTAGGCAAGCTTCTTCCTAAAAATGTGTTCCAAGCAATTCCAAAAGGTATCGAATGGTTGGGCTTCGAACCTTCGGTAGCTTCGGCGAGCTTTCATTATATTCTCCAAATGTTATTCTCTTCCAAAGTATCCTTGACTCAATTTCGTACCCATAACCAAACTCTTCCTTCGTTTGATCAAACCCACATACTTGACAAATCTCCTATAGAGGTACCTTGTAGTAGTCCTCCTTGATTCTAAATGTGAGGTACGCGGAGCTCTCATAAGGATCACGTCCTTGTATCATGCTCTCCGTTGAAAGGAATTGGAGAGTGGTGTAACGGTAAGTTGGATGGTTCATCGATAGAACGTTCCCCATGTCCATTTTCTGAATCAAGTACTTCACTTTATTATGGATCTCCATTTCCCTCAAAACGTCCTCATCCGCCAAAGTTGTTGCAATGACCTTGGCATTTTCTTGAAGGTGTAAGTAAAGGCTTGTTTCCTCATCATACCAATTTGAGTAAGTCACAAATGCTTGTCCACTTGATGCCATTTTTCGATTTACAAAAGATAGTAGATATCATGATTTCAAAGTTTCTTTAATAAACGAATATAAAAGGTTAAGAGGACTTTCAAACATTCATGAACAAGTCAAAAAAATTCTAGAATCCTAGCATGGTTCCTTAACCAAATCATTAGATTTAAATGCCATATTAAGATGATAGACATGGGCTGAAATTTTTTCTCAAAAATTATCAAAATATTCGGCCACCTTCAGTTAGCATTTTCAAATTTTCATGAATAACCGGAAGATGCATGTGTTATGAGTAAGATGCCTACAAGATATACCTAGAGAATGTCCATTTTAAACACTCAAAGTCCTTTACTAAGCTTGGATAAGTCTGCACTTGATATAATTTATCCAAATTCAATGGTAATGGAAAATGCTCAAGGTTTCAACAACAATCAACAAACAAAACAAGCTTCTTATAAACATAACAATGCAATGGCAACATAAATCAAAGTTCAAAAGCAATCCCCTTAGCCTATTAAAAATAGAAAATTCTAGGTCTTAAAGGACATCATTCAAAAGTTGCAAACTCTTTGAACTCTTCATGTAAAACAAACATATGTACCATCAATTAAACATAAGAACCAACTAAACATAATTTCCCCAAAATTTACTCAAGCACACTATTCATTATCACTATTCAAAAGGAACAACAATTCATAATTCAAGCAAATTTAGTTGTTTTTAAGAAGATTTAAACCATGAAAACTCAGAAACTAAGCTCTAGCTTCCAAGAATACTCACAAACAACATCTAACTCTCTTCTTCCCACAAAAATCGAAAATTTCCATCAAGAAAAGAAGAAGTTTTTAGTCATACCTTTGTCTTCTTGATTCAAATGTGAGTGTGAGAAGTAAAGAGCTTGAAAAATGCTTGCAAAAATGGAAAGTTTTTTGTGAAAAATCTCAAATTCTCTCTCAAAGCTTTCAAGAACTTCAAAGATAGCTATGAAGTGATGAAGGTGTTGATGATGATGCTAAGAGAAAGAGAGTTATGGCTTTTCAAACAACATGTTCTAATAATGCTTAAGTGTCCAAGTGTGTGGAACTTTCAAAAATTTCAAAATTAGTCCCTTGAAAATTCTTTTATAATCATTTTGCAAAAGTTGAATAAAATCACCCTTAAAATATTTAAATACAAGTTTGGTGGGAAAATCAAGTTTAGCTTTTGAAAGATTAGGACCAAAGGTTTCCAAATTTGATCAAAAGGGTTTTAGTTTTCATAAATCAAGCTTTGCAAAATCACTCTTGAAAATCTTTTAAATGGTGAAATGCAAACTAGACGCTTGAATTCAGGAGAAGTTACCTCGGCCAATGGAGTTTCTTTAAAATTAAGTCATGTTGACTTGTAGAAAACTTCAATCCATTACTCCATTTTGGCTTTGATCTTTTCCTTGATTAGCTCTCCTTCGGTACCTAAGCTTAGAGCATAAGAATGTCTTTGGAGAAAGTTTTCCCAAGACATGATCACCATTATTGAAATTTAAAAGCATGAAAATTAAAGACTTTAAAGAAATATTTACAAAGGATATGCATGAGATTGCCTCACAAGTGGGCTTGTTTAAGGTCATTAGCTTGACCGTTCTTCTTTCTTTTTAATGGATGAAGTGAAGGACCATCCTTTGAAAGTTGGGTCCTATCGGTGCCTTTTTCATAGCATAATCTCTTATCTTAAAGAACTTAGCAACTCCTTTTCCTTTGTAGAAATTCGAGTTGTAGCCGCCTTTGAAGCTTGGAGATCCAAGCTCTTGCACGTTTTCTCCTCTAGCTTCTCTTTCATTACGAACCTTAGGCATTTTCCTTGCCTTTCCTTGGTACATTGTACCAAAATACCCGATGTCTTTATCAAGATCATTCATAGGGTGGGCCACTCCTTTGTCGACAGATTTCAATGTCAACTTCTTCGCATCACAATCAATTATGGCACCCGTAGTTAGCAAGAAAGGAGTTCCAATTAGAACTGGGAATCTAGCTTGAGTGGAATTGTTGTCCATAACCACGAAGTTGCTTTCCACATAAGTGTTTCCCACTCTTAGCCTCACGTTTTCTAATCTTCCCATTTGAATCTTTCGAGTAGCATCTCCCAAAAACACGAGATTAGCTCCTTCCTTGATTTCAATTTCAAAACCAAGCTCCTTTACTCGGCCTAGAAAGATTACGTTCAAGCTAGCTCCGGTATCCGCTAAAGCATTCTCGAATTGGGAGCCTCTTAAAGCACAAGGCACCACAAACCTTGCTTCGTCATTTCTCCTTTTCAAGAACTTCTCTCTGACTATGTAGATTGGGATATTGTTAGCTTGAAGCACTTTCTCTACCCTTTTTATGGTGGCCAATTTCTTTTCAGGCTTCTCCTTAACCTTTGCATAAATTTTGGCTAACTTGTACCATTCTTGAGGGATGTCTAAATCGCCATCAAGCTTCATCTTGCGATAAAGCACCCCTAAGATCTCCTACTTATTGCATTGAGGGTAAGGCAAGCGGTACTTTGTAGAAGAATAATCAAAGATGGAGAATTCCTCTTCGATTATGTCCTCACTAGGCTCACCACTAGGAGGCTTTGGTTCTTAATAATTTCTCTCACATGTCTCTTTCCTTGAGACATTGAGTTTTTCTTCCTCTTTGAAGTTATCATTCTTCTTAGCTTCCTCCAGAACATTTTTCTTAGTGGCCTTATCAACAAGTAAAGGCTCTCCTTCTTCTTCCTTCTCAACATCGCCACCTCCTTTAGCCAAAGGAATGTCCTTTTTCTCAATCTCCGTTCCAATTGTAGCGTCTTTCTCTTCAACTTCAAGGTCAATTTCGGCATTAACTTCCTTAAAATCGGGGTTCCCAATCAAATCTACATCCAAGCAATCAACAATCTCATCAAGATGATTCAAAAATAAATTCTCAAAATCATCAATAATTTTTTCCTCTTCAAGAGTAAAGGCAATACCGTCACATGGTTGGGGAGTGTGGTCAATATTTTCTAGAAAGGCATTGCAAAAATCCTTTCTTGATTCTCCTCTCTCCTTAGATACTACTTTTCCCTTATGGTCTGAGATCACTTGTTGGAGTTGAGAATCTATTACCGTGACATGTGAAGCGAGAGCTTCATGCTTCATATTCATATCACGGTAGATGGACTCTATCTTCACATTCATTTCTCCAAACTTCTTGTTGAGATCGGCTTTTGTCTCGTTTTGTCCTTCAACTAACTTCTTAAGAATAGCATGATTCTCTTCTTCTTTGGTAGGACCGGTTTGTTGTTGAGGCTTTTGGTAGTAGCCTTGAGTAGATTGGTATTGGTACCCTTTTGGTTTATCTTTGATGAATAGAATTGATCTTGTGGATTCTCCACATTAGTGCTCCGGTAGGATAAGTTGTTGTTGAAAGGCTTGTACCCTTGGTTGAAGGTTTTTTGGTAGTACCCTCCTTGTATGTAGCTCACTTCCTCATGGTTGAAGGGTTTCCGCAAAGTGAACACTTCTNAAAGTGAACACTTCTTCTTGTTTGTTGTATGAGCCTATCAACTTTATCATTTAGCTCTTTGATCTTGTCCTCCTTAGATCTGGTGCTCCTCACCATTCTATCATAGTCATCCCCATCTCAATTTTCGTTGTGGGCAAGGTTATCTATGAGCTTCTCTCCTTGCTCGGCGGAAAGACTAGTAAATCTTCCCATAGAGGCGGTGTTCAAAGCTAATCGGTACTTCTCATGGATACCTCTATGGAAGATTTGAAGAAGGTTTCCCTTTTTGATATCGTGGTGAGGACAACTCGTTATATATCCGTTGAAGCGCTTCCAAGCTTCATAGAGCGATTCCATTCCTCCTTGCTTAAAGGCGGAGATATCCATCCTAATCTTTGTCGTCCTTTGGGGCGAGAAGAATTTAGCAAGAAATCTCCTCTTACACTCGTCCCATGTTGTGACAAAAGAGGTCACAACTCATTTCTCTCATTGAGATGCTTTGTCTCCTAAATAGAATGGAAACAAAGTCAACGTGATGATGTCTGTGGGAACCGAAATTCGCACTGTCGATTTACAATATGAAAGGAAAGTCAGGAAACCCCAACTTTCCCTGAGGTCCAGGATTTCTGTTGGGCCAAACGACGAGAGATCAGAACGCGATGAAAACAGACGATGAATTAAACGTAAAGAGATTGCAAAGTAAAAGTAAACAGGATTCATAGACAATGAAGTTACAGTAAAACTAAATCGTAAACGAAAAGTAAATCGAAAGTAAGCAGAAATCGTAAACGAAGTAGAGTGAAAGAGATCTGATTTTGTATTTGTGTTTGAGCGTTTACAACTGGTGTAAAGCCGTGGCCACAAGAATAGTCGGCGAGAAGCCTAGATATAACAGTGTAACTTCGTAAACCTAGTCGAGTCGTAGCTCGCTAACGAAAAATGAAAGTAAAACCCTAACTTTCTAAGTGTTTCGTGGTGACGAATTTTCTCTGTCTCTCTCCCTCATTCTTCTCCTTATCCTTTCTTTTATATGCCTTCGTAGGTTAAATCCGCTTCCTTTTCCGCCCTAGATTCGTGCATATCCTTTCGCGGAAATATTCCATTATTTCGAGAATATTCCATATTCTTACGAATTTTCCATATTTATCTTCAAACCTTGACTTTACCGTATTTTCCTTTTATCTTTTGCGAACCTCGGGTAGATCGTTGACGCAATTGGGCCGGTTCTCGTTCCGAAATCGTAAGTGTGCTTTTGTCGCATTTTGGGTCTTCGTGGGCCGCTTAGCGGCAAAGCGATTTTTATGATTTATTTCGAAGAAATCGTTCTTGGCACGAATATACGATGATGGTTTTACAAAATGATAAGACCAATCGTATGGTTAAGGCAATGTCAGTGTTCGAGCTAACCATTATTGTTTCAAACAATTGATACAAACTTTTAACGAAAGGTTCAATTCTTTACGGTTATTGCCGCGAAACTTCAACGGAGATTTCGATCAAGACGAAACAAGGAACGCTTGAACCGGGATTCGAATGAGAAGACAATCTGGAGAGCATATTCCGGGTTCCCTTACGCCAGGACCAAGCTCAGTCCTTGGCGCCAATTAGCGCCAGGAATCCAGACTTGCCATTGTTTGTGTTGATCGTATTTTCGAAGCGATGCGGTTTACCGTCGTTTACGGTGATTTCTTATCGCTCCAGAACTTGTTTACCGAGATCTCTCGGAGGTCTCAGATATTGATTTTGTTATTCTTGCGTTTAGTTTCTTGCATGTTACTGGACTTTTCGAAGCGTTCACTTATGGATTTCAAACGATTTTCATTTTCGAAAGAGAAATGATGCTTCCGTTGCTCTTTTAGGCATCGATTTCGTCGTAACAGTTTTTTACCCCAAAAGTTAGCCCCCCAGTTTGCAAGATTCTTTGAAATGTTCTTGGAAACTTTAAAGGCACGTTAGGCAACTTATGCGGAATTGATGGCTAAAAAAAAATTCCGAGGATGAATAGTAAATTTTTCTTTCAATAAGTAAGAGAAGTAACTTTTCAAACCTTTCACTTGCTCATTCTCACAAAAATTTGCTTAATGTAAAAACAAGATCCTTGTCCTTTCCATTTTTTTGCTTCTTTTGTGCCATGGCTACGAATAATCTACTATCCGAGGGTGCCTTGTCGTCGACTTTTGGCCCGAGAGTCTACAAGTTTCAGACAGCGAGGTTGTACCGAAAATCGAGTTCGTGCTGCACTCTGTCGATCCTGACGAGGCGAGGGAATACTGGCGGATTACGGGTGGTATCAAAGCTCCACCGACCGAATCGTGGTGTCCGCCGAGACCGAAATTCAAAAAGGACGCCCGTAGGATAAGCGAGAGTCAAAACTCATTCCTTGCCGTGATCCGAGATTTCTGCCGAGTCTTGGATGAGGTGGAGTTCCGAATGCCGATTCCCGGAGAGGACGCTGATTCTCCCCCTTGTGTTTCTTTACGTGCTATGAGACGCATTTGTTGCTTTGCCGGTTGTGGTTTCCCATTCCGTGAGTCATAGTCTAGTTTCTGGATCATTACGGTTTATCAATCGGTAAGCTCTCGCCCATCGGTCTCCAACACATCGTTGGACTCTTGGTTTTGGGTTACGAGCGAGGGATGACCTTAAGCGTCGATTATCTATAGGCGCTTTTAACTCCGTCAGCCGCGCGTAAATTGCTACATTATTGCCTCAAACCGAGGGCAAACATGGCGGTGATCCAATCGTTTGCATCCAATTTCCATAAATGGAGAAAACGATATTTCTTTTTCTGTTTAGACAGCGCTTCGGTCTAGAGAGATTATATTTCTTCTTTTCTGCGTGAATGGGGTCCAGCGGGTATCGCCTTTGATACTCAGGCTGCTTACTTCTCGTTTGCCGATATCTGATGATTTTTTGTTTTGTAGAATTAAATCCTCTTCCTCCATATCCGGCAGACATTTGCACCGTCAAGGACCTTCTCCGAGGTGGTCCGTTCCATTGGGGTTACTTCTCCCCGCAGCAGGTTCGTAATGCGGTCACGTACCACAATAGTCATACTCAGCCTGACACGATTTCGGAAGGGGAGCTTGAACCGACTATGGATAACTTTGCCCTGTATGAGTTGCGTAACGATTTTGAGAAGGAGTGGTCTCCCCGAAATGAGTGCGCGCCTGCTAATGGGGGCAACATTGCCGAGAATGGGAGAGGGTCTTCTGAAGGGTCGTGTCACCAAGATATACTCAGCGAAGATTGTAGCATTCCGAGTCAACCTTCGGTGCCGCCTTTTGGAGAAGTGCCAGAATGATGGGACTTTTTCACTTCACTTGATGCCCCGACGTATTAAACCACGACTGGCGCGGGATTCGTTAGATCCGAGCGATATGCGGAGGCTTCACGTTTGTGCATGGGGGTTAGTTTTCGTACATACGTTACGATTACAATCGTTCACGTGATATCGCTTCTAACTTCCGATGACTTCGTTTTGCAGGGTCTCCATGTGATGGATGAGGCCCTTCAGGCAAGCAATTTGGAGGCGGAGACGGCTCAGTTCAAGGTCGGGAGACTTGAAGAAGAGAACGCTCGCCTCAAGAAGGAGGTCGAAGCGAATTCGTCTCGCGAAAGGGAATTGGCGCAGAGTCAAGCGTCACAAGTTCACCGCGCGTATACGTGCGAGAAGCAAGAGGTTGCCTCGATCGTGGCCGATTACTCAGTTCAGTTCGCGGAGGCCTTTGATCAGCCCAATCGTGCTTCCCAGACCTTCTAGGAATTCTCCGAATTTCGTGGTTCGGTGGGCGCTATGTATCGCACCCAGCTTCTCGACTACTCCTATAACTTAGAAATGGACAAGATGTCTAGTCATGCAATGAGGTGTAAGGAAGTGGTCTCTTCGATCCCGTCTATCGAAGAGAGGGTTCGAGGTCATTGGGCCCCGATTCCCGTTTCTCTTGATTCGGGTGAAGTCGGGGACACTGCTCAGTGCGACGAGGGCATGGTCGATAAAAATCCGGGGCCGTGTAACGCGTGCAACTTCTCGATCTCGGGTAACTTTGAGTACGACTTTTGAGTGAGAAGTGTTCGTCTTTTGAGGGAGAGTGTTCCCTGTTTATTACTAGCATTTTGGCCAAGTGTGGCTACTTCATGTTTTATAGGGGTTGGACGTGTGTGGCCTCGAAATCTTTAACTTGTAATTTTAGTATTAATGAATGATGTTTTTCATCATAATTTGGTTGCGTATGAGTAGAATTCTGGTTGCGAAGAAAGATCATGAGTTGTCGTCTCATGTCTACTCCTCTCATAATTGTTATGCTCGTTGTTCGTTTCGGGTGTGAACTTTCGAAAGATTTATTCTTCCGGATTTTCTTGAACGTGAGAACATAGGCTGAGGGAAAAATTTTGGAATCTCGTATCGATTAGATACTATATCTTGAGATGTTTGTTACCAGTGTGCTGGGTTTAGTTTGATTTGGTGTAGAGGGAAAATTGAAGTTGTCGTCTCGTATTTAAATCTTTTTGTGGATCGTTTTATGCGTTTTTCGTTCGGGATGTTAAGAAGTTTCGTAAACTTTCTTGAGCGTTTAGATATGAATGATGAGACATGTTTTAGGATCATGTTTCTGTTAGATATCATGCCTTGAGATGTTAGAGACCAGTATGCTGGGTTTAGGGCAAGACCTAGGTTTACTCTCGGTTCTAAGGGGTGCGATTTTAACCTTATTTTGAACCGATTTAGAGCCCGTGATATGTTCTCAGCTTATACGACTCGTATGGTCAAAATCGAGCATCTCTCGAGGGACAATTTTTAAGCCGCCTGGAAGTCCGGACAAAAATTTTGGATTTCTTTTATAGCGCGCTATTATCCCACTCGGATGTACGAGGACCAACTCGAGAAAAGTGAGGTGCGTTTGTTTAAGACGGCTTATGTACTCGTCGAGGCCAGCGACGAGTATGGTGTAAGAGCAAGTGCTCGTTTGTAATTTATAGTCGCGGTCTGACTGTTTTTGGTTGAGTTCAGAATCGTTTTTTTCGGAAATTTGCGACCTCTCGCACTTTCTCGGAAATCTTTCTGTTTAGTAATTTAATGCGTTAATGTACATTTTTAGTCAAGGTTTGTTAAAGAGAGGTATGGTTCCATCATATGATTTCCGTTTTCGGGTTTACGATATGACTTGGGCGTTTTTTTTAGCGAATCGTGGATTGTTGTGGTAGCCGTAAAGTCATCTACGAGAAGATGTGTTTTTGCGATAAAAGAGTATTGCGAGACTTGCTGGAAATCTTGATGCGTTTTCTTATTATCAAATATTTTTAAAAAATATCGAGTATAAGGCAGATATAAAAATTTGGGAGTATCCGAGTATACGTACACCCACTCCCCCCCCCTTTTAGAGGAAGAGGACAACTGAACTCTTCTTGCGAAGAGCTGCCTACGTACTTCTTTCGAGGATCAAGTCGTCTTGTAGTTCAGTTTGTTACTGCGAATGACTACTCGTTTGGCAGAGTTACGTCGGTCGTTTCAGTCGTGACGACTATAGCTGGGTCGACGGTTTCCTTTGGCGTCGAGAGTGTTGCTTTTTCGGGGACGTTAGGCTCGGAAGTTTTCTTGTTTCCTTCGGCATGAGCCGTTTGTTGAGCTAACGATTCTAGCACATCTTTTTCTGAAGAGTCTTCGGTTGATGGCCGAGTTGTCTTCATTCGTTTAGGTTTAACCATGGGCGTCACTGCGACTTGCCTTTGCTTATGTTCAGCTAGAAAGCAAAGTCGTGCCTGCTTTTCGCATCCCCAGATTACGTTGATTCCGTTAGGAGTTGGTAATTTAATGCCGAGGTGGTAGGTGGACAGGACCGCCTTCATGGAGTTTATCCATGGTGTGCCCATGATTATGTTGTAGATGGCGGGATGGTCGACGACGGCGAAGTCGATGGTTTTCGTAACTTCCTTGGCCATCACAGGAAGTTTAATTGATCCGAGAGTCATTGACGATGTGCCGGAAAAACTTGTGAGTGGTTTCGGCTTAGGTGTGACTTTGGACAACTCGATGTTCATCCTGTTGAGAGTGTCGCGAAAGATGATATGACTGTACTTCCTGTATCCATGAGGATTCTTGCGACCTCGAGGTCTCTAATGACGAGGTCGATCACGAGAGGATCGTTGTGGGGTTTGTCTTGCCCGACGGTTTCGTATTCCTCAAAGGTGATAATGTCGTTTGCGTCGTCGGGTGGAGCGGACTAATTTGCGCTTGTCTCAGCCTTTCGATGGTAGGTCTTTATCGATGAGACAATGTCGCGAAAGAACTAGGTTCCTCCGATTATCATATTCACCTGGCGGCGATTGGTGTCGTTGCCTTTGTCATCAGGTCTCCTGCCACGTTTTCTGTCCGCTTGGGTTCCTTGAGACGTGATATCTCTAGTGGGTACTTTCTCGGTCCTCAGCGGCCGATCTGTATCGCGTATGAGGTCTTTAACGATGGTTACAATCCGAGATTTCTCCTACGAGCAGTTTTGCTGTTAACCTCGCTCCAAGAACTTTTCAGTTCGCGGTGGAGTGACCCTTTGTTTGGTGAAACTCGTAGAAGGTGTTTTCGTCGTACAACGAGTTTCACATCCAGGTGTTCCCCGACGTCCTACCTTATTCAGTCGGGGAATCGACAGCGTAATTGTGAACCCCTCGGACGTCTTCTCCCTCGTGATGGACGTACTTGTCGTTACGAGGAACCTTCTTTTTTGATTTTTGTTCAAAGGTTAAGTCTTTCTAGGACGCCTTCGCAGGTTTGTGTTTTTGCGATAGAACTTTCATCTCCTCTTCGATGATGATGAAATTTGTGGGCTTATGAAGCGCGTCCTGACTAGTGCATGGT
>OVAN01002391.1:0-33732 GCA_900406275.1 Anastatica hierochuntica | reverse complement strand
GTGGCTTGCCGCACCACCTCAAGTCTTTTGAGTAATGGAAAAGCTCTTTGTATCAAAAAAAGAAACAGTAATTTTCTTTGTTCACTTTATAGTTCCTTTTTGGTTGACTTAATAATTTTTAAACTAAACCAAACCTTCCTGCTCTAAAAGTCAAATGCGATTTCAAATTGCTCTTGACTAAAAGAAATTAAAATAAAATCAATAAGTTCCTTTGTTCTATTTGTAATACTAGTTTGTTGGTTCGCATATGATATGAACATAAAATATTTTATAAATAACTATAGATTTGATAATTAGATAATAGAAAATTTTATTAATTTATAAATTATTGTGCATTTATATGATTTTCAAAATATTTTTGTATTATTTTAAATTTTATTCAATACACTTTATTATATATATTTTAAATTTTAATAATACGATTCATTTTCATATTCTACATATAGTGAAATATTTTGTTGTTTAGCACTCGATCCCGCTAGAAACTACAATATTAATAACTCTAATCTTAATATTGGTGTGGCGAAAAAAAATATCTTAATATTGGTGATAATTTGCGGTTTATTAAATTAATTATTTTATTTAGTTTTTAAAAATATAAATATGAATAGGCTTTTCTTGCATAATATTATTGAAAATTTTAAACTAATATATATTTCAACTATGATAATGATTAAATAAGACTACTAAAAATTTTGTTTTTTTAGATTTTTCGTTTTTGTTAATTTTCCTTTTTCAAAATTTTTAATTAAAATTTCTTTAAAGTAGTCTTGTAATCAACCACATCAACTTTAACCTTATGCAAATTCATTTCGCAAATAATATATAAGATATTTTAGAATTTTTTTTGTTTCATTCTGTTTTTCGTTTTTCAAGCTTTATGTAAATTTATATTTGATTAGTATTTTATAAAATGTTGGTTAATGTTTCTTTTTATGGATTAAAGTATTTCCTGTCGAAGCTTCTCCACGAACAAAGTATTAAGGGTGCAAATGGTTGCTTAATTAGAGAAAAATATGAAGAAATTTGATGTTCCTCTCAAAATTTACCATTTGAAATGAAAAGTGGTGGAAAAATAATTTCACCAATTTTTCCAGAAAAACTAAATTTATGAAGAAATTTTTGTTCATTTTTTTCCTCTACTATTTACTAGATGACCTCCCGCAACCTGTGCGGGGACAAAATTTTAAAATATATTTATATAAATTGTTTTTATGTGTTTTGATAATAAAATATATTTTTGCTTACTAATAGTAAATTCAAATCTTTTGATAATTCTTTTAAATGATACAAATTATTTGTTTATATTATCAAATTTGTCGAGTATAACAATTGACTTAAATATGACAACAATTATTGCCATTAATTTACTTTGTTATTGTTTCTCATTTTAGGTGATAGATCATTTGAGTATTATGTTTTTAGGTTTAGATATGAAGAAATATATTAGTCTATCATTGTGGTTGAGTTAATAAATTTTCTTTTTGAAAAAACATAGAGCTTAGTTGATTTTGTGAATAATCTCAAGTTTTCGTCTTTATGACATTTGTTAATAAACATTTTGGAATGAAAGAAACATTATTGTATTAAATTAATTCTTTTAGATCATAAAACATTATTAGTGTTGAAATATTCTACAAGATTTTCTTTTTTATGAAATTTTTTTGGTTAAAAAAAATTATTTGAAAATTCTGACCAATGAAATTATAACAATTTAATGTTGAAGTCTTAAGAAGTTGACACATAAGCATATTTTACTTAAACTACTTCTCAATTAATATATAGGAGATGAGAGGAATTTTTTTTCCTCTATCATCTTTATTCCACTAAACTCTATTTCACTTATATATTCTACCATTATTTTTGTTGATAGTCATATGCACCCTAAAATTCATGTTTTGATCTTATTATTTTATTGTAGCAACCTCTAAAATACGGGAATCAAAATTTCTAAAATAAAGTGGCAAATAAGTTATCCAACAAAGCATTGATGCCAAAATATAAGATTCAGAAAGTATGGTGGCAAATAAGTTATCTAACAAAGCTTTGATGCCAAAATTATAAGATTCAGAGAGTATGGTGGCAAATAAGTTATCCAACAAAGCTTTGATGCCAAAATTATAAGGTTCAGAAAGTATGAGGACCAAATTACAAACTATGGGGGTTTATACTTTTTTATGCATATATGATTATGTCATATGTAGTCGCGTCTGAGAATTTGTCATCATTTTGTTTCTGAAATTGTGTAGTAATCTCAAAAAATTGGTTTCGGCAAACCGAGAGAAGAATCTAATCCTAAAACATGGTGAGTTTTCTAGGCTAATCGATTTTGATTTCATTCAGAATTTTCAATTTCTAGGGTTTTTCCTTGTTTCAATTTTGGTTGGAACTCTTCCGTAGCTTGTGGCAAATTTCGAATTTTTCTGAATATGATCGTTAGCTGATAGGTTTTTGATTGATCATTGTCTAGATCAAACGAATCTATGCTAGGTTAAGATAATTGTTTGAAATTTGAGCTCGAAATAGTTTTATGAAGTTCTTGAATGGTGATTATAGGATGAAGGAGTTCGAGAAGCTCACGGTTTTAATGGTGATTCTGATGCTGGTAATGTCGTTAGTCAAAGCAGCAGGGATACTAGAGAGGAAGATTCTGGCGTAAGTGAAGACGAGAGCAAAAGACTGGAACCGATTCAGCAAAAGCAGCGTGGTAAATACTTTTTCTATGACACGCCGCTTTCTGAGGAAACCGGTGTTTGGATACCTGTTTCAGTCCCACCCATGTTAGAACCTGATCATGAGGAATGGTCAAGAGGCCTTAGTTTAGCCGGTGGTTACTTCCCCGAGGGAGATATGGGTTGGAACCAGTTCTGTGATGAAGACAAGGAGTTAACGATGTGGGATGTGATTGTGGATATGTTACTTGCGGCACGTGGCAAAGCGACTGCTCTTTCTCCGGGTAACCTTGAGAGATGTGGTATTTCTTTTTTGTCGGAACATGTTTTTGAACAAGCTTGGCAGGATATGGCTCAGACTCTCTCCGAGGCTAACTTTGGTAACGCAAGAGAAATTCTTGAAACAGAGCCACCCAAATGGCTACCGGATAGCGCTGCTTCTGCTTGTATGTTATGTGGCGTGAGGTTTCATCCAATTATGTGTTCGCGTCATCATTGTCGATATTGTGGAGGAATATTCTGTAGGAACTGTTCTAAAGAAAGAAGCTTGCTTCCAGCCAAGTTTCGGCTTTCGGATCCTCAAAGGGTTTGTGATGTGTGTTGTGTCAGGTTGGAGGCTGTGCAGCCTTATTTGATGGACCAAGTGAGTCCTGCTGCTCAGTTGCCGACTCATGACTTGACAGATCTTAGTACTTTGAGGTCTTGGGTGAATTTTCCCTGGGGACAATCCATGGAGTATGAGATTTATAAGGCAGCAAACACTATTCGGGGTTATATAGCCAAAGTGAGATTTGTGGGTCCTTATTTTACTCTCAATGTCTTTAATCTGTGAAGTCATTAGCATTCATCTAATAGCGTGCATTAAATTGAAAATCTCACATCAGGTTGGTTCTTCGAGAGCTGAGAGGTGCATCCCAGACGCCATTCTAAGACAAGCAAAAGGTCTTGCAGTAATCACTGTTGCCAGAGTTGGAGCTATGGTTACGTATAAAATCGGGACTGGAATTGTGCTTGCTCGTAGAGATGATGGCTCCTGGTCTCCGCCCTCTGCCATCTCTTCATTTGGTTTGGGATGGGGTGCTCAGGTAACATAGCTCTTTTGGTGCTTCTTAGATGTTGAAACAGTGCTTGGTCTATTTGCTCATCGCTCTCTTGCAGGCAGGTGGAGAGTTCATAGACTTTATTATTGTTCTGAGAACTCGTGATGCCATCCAAACGTTTGGGAGTAACACACATCTTGTTGTTGGAGCTGGTTTAAGCGCTGCAGTTGGTGTGACTGGAAGAGCAGTTGAAGCAGATATCCGAGCAGGTAGCGGTGGTTATGCCGCGTGCTATACTTACAGCTGCAGCAAAGGTACCCATCACACTCATGTATTTCATCACAAGCTGATATTATTTTTAGTGGATGCTCTTCTTATAGACTTCTTTCCTTTCATGTCTTAAAACTAGTTTTAAGATTCTGCTTGGATAATCGTTTTTGAAACTGAGCCTCATAACCAGTTTGTAGATTCTTACTGTTTCCTTATGCTGTGGAAATTACACTTAACCGCCATTGAAATGAAACAGGTGCATTTGTTGGATGCTCGCTTGAAGGAAGCATCTTCACAACACGTACAAGAGAGAACTCGCGGTTCTATGGTAGCCAATCCCTAGCTGCATCTGACATCCTCCTTGGCTCTTTGCCTAGACCACCCGCGGCTGCTGCACTCTATCGTGCACTTGGTGATCTGTATCAGAAGATGGGGAGGTGATTTTTACACAGTTGAAGGGTTATACTTTTTTGTAATTCTGACTTAATGATGGAAAAGTAGCTGAAATGGAAAATTTATTGTTGGTGTGCAGTGAAACTGTTGGGTCTCCAACAATATCTCCGTCGTCTGAAGACTTAACTCGTTGAAT
This sequence comes from Anastatica hierochuntica, assembly GCA_900406275.1. Lineage (NCBI taxonomy): Eukaryota > Viridiplantae > Streptophyta > Magnoliopsida > Brassicales > Brassicaceae > Anastatica > Anastatica hierochuntica. Next base: position 29,161 of record OVAN01002391.1, on the reverse strand, counting down.
TGATCTCATTGGGAAAACAACATAACTGTTTAATCTTGTATAGATTTGTGCTAAAATTCTTGAATGTACATAGTTTGGATGGTTTGTTTTTGTAAATAGTATACATTATGATATACCTGAACTTATAATCTATGTTGGAATAAAAAAAGTATAGTTTTGCGTTATGTGTGTGTGTGGGATTTTGAGATTGCAAGTCCAGAAAGAGTTTTGACAAGAACAACAGACGCAGGAGAATCACTAATCGCTCGGAAGCTCATTTTTGTTTTTCTCATCCTTACATAGATCTAAAGCTTCAGAGAGTTTGTGTAGACCAACACATCCTTGATATGAGCTCGAGATGTTTTATTCAATGCGTATAAAAAGTCACCAGAAAATTACATGATGAGGGCAAAGAGATATGGACTATGGACCTAACTTGGGCAAAAAAACCGAACCCGAAAACCCGAATCGAACCCAACCCGAAAAATATGTGAAAAAATCCGAACGGGTTCTCCGCTCAAGTATTTTGGGTTTCGGGTTTTACACTAACTGAACCCAAAACACGAACTAGTATATGGCTGCCCGAAATTTTCACACACATACACATACATTCATACCAATATACCCTTAAATCTGAAAATCCCGAACTCAAACACCCGAAATATCAAGAAAACCCAAACCGAACTCAAACTTGAAATCCGTAAAACCCTAAAAACCCAAAAATCTCTAAAAAACACGAAAAACCCGAAAAATGATAAAACCCGAAAGTATCCGAACCCGAAAAATATTCGGATGCACTCAGATTTTGGATGATTTACTAAACCCGACCCAAACCTGAAGTGACCCGAACCGAATTTTCAAAAAACCCGAATGGATCTTGGAATTTTTTAAAATGGGACCTGAATCCGAACTCAACTTGATCCGAACCCGAATGGAATCCCGAATGTCCATGCCTACTTATGGTGAAGGTGAGTGGGGTAAAATGTTCAAAATCTTAACTTTGCGGTTACATTTGTCATAATAAAAAACATATGGGTCAAATATGTAAAACAAAGAAAACGATGAAGCGCGTCTCTCAAAAAAAGCTATCACTATTTTTTGGGTTTAAAGCATTCAGCACTTGCTTTAACGCTCTAGAAATTAAAGATCTAGAGAACAAAAAGAAAGAGAAAACTACTATGGTATGAAAATCTCTCTTCAACTTCTTTCGTTCTTCATTCAACTTTCTACTCTTATACTTGGAGAAATCAAGTTCTCTTTAAGGGTTTTGGGCACTTTTTTCCTTCGAGATTATGAGGACACAGTGAGTCGATTTCGTTCTTGGTAACAACATTGATCTTCATCTTTTGTAGCATCTCCCTTTCTGGGCTGGTTTATGAACTTTCAACGGTTTGTGAAGCAGTTTTGCTTTTAGCTTTCCCAAATATTTTTAGTAGTGTTAGTCTACTTCAAAAATCCAGGTGCGAAACTTATCAAAATCTATGATCTTCTCAAGTCCGACAAATTAGTTTCCTTGTCTCGAGAAAGTTCGTACAATTCTTTGGATATATACATCCGTTTTCTTTTGTCGAACTTGTTTATTTCTAATTATAAATTCTGGGTTTCTGCTAAAACCCTAGTAAAGATTATTTGATCGAAGCCGCTCTGAATAGATTTTGTTCTTGGCGGTGTTGCTTATAGTAGTTTTGTATTTTGCATGCAGTTTCTAGTATGGGTTGCTTAAAATTTTGCAGTTTTGATGTTGTTTCGCTGCATTAGGCGTTTCCACATTGATCCATTTGAAGATGTTGGGTTCTTACGATGAGCTTTTGGTTCTCTAAGATTTGTGATATGTGTTTAGAGTCTTAAGTGCGTAGGTTTAATCTTTCTGTGAGCTAGCTGTTTATACACACTTTGTGGTAAAAACATTATACTAAAAAAATTTGGTAAGTTATGGTCCTTTAGATTGGAAGAGTGAATAGGTAAATAAGCTCTGAATCGATAGAGTGAATATGTGGGTTTAGCTGATGATTATGCCTTTCAAGTTATTGTTTGGCTTTAAGTTGTAACTTAAGCTTTGTGATTCAGCTTTAGTTCTTTCTTTATTGTATTTGAAGCCACTTGTGCCGGAGATAGTCATGTTAAAACTAAAATCAAGGGTTCTTATGTTGGCATCTCTTTCTGTTTGATTGCAGAGTTGAAATATCCGTCTAGACTTTGCCTTAAAGAACATTGATGCTGATGTGAATGATCTTCATTGATTCATTCGTGATACATGCACTAGAGCAAGCTGGTGAATTTTCTATTGATTGACCATGGGCGAAAATAGGGAGAATTATCCAGTCTCTCAAGAAAGTAATTCCAAAAAGCTTGAGAGTAAAAATCATATAGGCGTGCCCAAGAGTGATCTTTGGACTGATGGGATTATTTGTGCCTTTGAATTTATTCGGGGCACCAAAAAGCATATTGATTCAAAACAACTGGACAAAGGTTACGTGAAGCAAGAAGATGGACCAACCAGATTTACTTCCTCAGGATTTGGTCATACTCCATTAGTTGATTCCTCTGAAGTCGATGATCTAAGGTCAAGGTCGGAATCTTCTTTGGAATTTAAAGATGGCCATTTGCTTCCAACTGGACAAGTTGAGAGATATGAGGGAAGTCGTTGGGTGCCTATTGGTTGGGCTAGAATATCTGAACTAGTTCAAATGGTGCAAGTAAACGCAGAGTGGCCCAATTTGGAGTTAATGGATGATGAAGAAGATGTCCCTGTCACAGATTTAGCCGCTCCGTATTGGGAACGACCAGGTGGCCCTACATGGTGGTGCCATATGGCTGCTGGACACTCTTCTGTCGAGACATGGCTCAAAACTGCTACATGGATGCATCCTGCGATTAGTCTTGCGTTGAGGGACGAAAGTAAACTAATAAGTGAACGGATGAGACATCTTCTATACGAGGTATACATCTTGTTTCCAACTCAAATATGCAAGTTCAGAGTCAGAATTCGGTCACATTTTAAAGTTAAGGTTATTTTACTGATAGACCGGCTCGTTGAAAACACCGCCATTTACATTCTTCCACGTAGTGTTTGGATAAGATAAAGGATCTTTGTATCTTTTAGCATGGTGTATTTTTCATTTAGTGTTATTTGAAAAGGCTTGTTATAGGTTATCATCTATGATCTCTGGTGTGTTTTCTTGGATGTTGATGTGTGACGTCTTGGTGCATTTTCTTAGGTTCCAGTGAGGGTTGCTGGCGGTTTATTGTTTGAGCTTTTAGGACAGTCAGTTGGTGATCCAGTAATCAGTGAGGATGATGTACCCGTTGTGTTTCGCTCTTGGCAAGCTAAAAACTTCTTAGTAACCGTGATGCATGTAAAAGGAAATGTATCTAACACCAATGTCCTTGGCATCACTGAAGTAGAGGTTTGTTCACAAACTGTCAAAATATTCTACTTGATAAGATTCTTTAAAATTAGTCTAACACAGGCCTGTAATATGGATGTTGACCTGCGTAAATTTTTCTTCTGCTTTTCTTGAATAGGAGCTGCTTTATGCAGGAGGTTATAATGTACCAAGAACGGTTCATGAAGTCATAGCCCACTTGGCTTGCCGCCTTTCTCGATGGGATGACAGGTAAACAACAATTTACTTGACCAAAAGGAGTTAATTTCTAGTTTATGTTTCTCCTTGTCTGAAAAGTATCTAACAGGATTGTTTTTTTGTCCTTGATTGATGATAGGCTATTCCGTAAATCCATATTTGGCGCAGCTGATGAAATTGAACTGAAGTTTATGAATAGGTTCTTACAGATATGTATCCATCTGTTAGGGATAATACAAAACATTCATGTTTAACTAAGAGAGACGGCATTTTCTTGTTATTAGGAGAAACCATGAGGATGTAAATCTCTTCAGTATTATTCTCAACCAAGAGATCAGAAAATTATCAAGACAGGTCATTCTCTCATCATTGCAGCTAACCCTCAATTTGAAATTAAATCGGAAATTACTGATCGGATGTTGGAAAGACCTTTGTTAATGTTATAACCAAGGCTTGATGTTTCTCTATTGGACAAAACAAACTATAGTCATGACCCTGATGAAGTCTTCCTTTTTCTCATGGCAGGTCATCAGAGTGAAGTGGTCACTACACGCGAGAGAAGAGATTATCTTTGAGCTTCTCCAGCATCTGAGAGGAAGCATAGCTCGACGTTTGTTAGAAGGTTTGAGAAAGAACACAAGGGAAATGTTGGAGGAACAAGAAGCAGTCCGTGGACGTCTCTTCACAATTCAAGATGTCATGCAAAGCAGTGTTCGCGCTTGGTTGCAGGTTATTCCTCCACCGAACAAAAACTTAACACTTGTACTACTCATCAATTACCATATGGATGGATTAAATTCGTCTGAGACCCCAATTTGTAATTTCAGGACAAAAGCCTGAGAGTAAGCCACAACTTAGCCGTATTTGGAGGATGTGGTCTTGTGCTTACCATAATTGTAGGACTGTTTGGGATCAACGTGGATGGCATCCCTGGTGCGCAGAACACACCATACGCGTTTGGTCTGTTCACTGCGCTCATGATTGTCATAGGAGCTGTTCTGATTGCGGTGGGTCTGATATACTTAGGGCTGAAAAAACCCATAACAGAAGAACAAGTGGAAGTTAGAAAGCTGGAGCTACAAGACGTGGTGAAGATGTTTCAACACGAAGCAGAGACTCATGCCCAAGTCAGGAGAAACAATCTCTCTCCCACAGCTGGAGATGTGTTTGATGCTGATTATATACTCATCCAGTGAACAAACTCCAATCAGTTTTCTTGTTTTGAATACCCAGTACTAATTTTAGATGCATCTTGTTGCATAAAAGAGACAATGTATAGTGTAAGTCTGAATCACTGAAAGAACCAGACGAAGTCTGAAAGAAAGAAGAGATATTGGGTGGGAATCTTTCTATTCGGGCCGACCCGCCATCCGTCTTGTACCCGGCTCGAAAAAAAGGGTACCCGCGGTTTTCGGATCGGGTAAAGGGTATCATATTTCTATTACCCGCGGGTAAGGGTCGGGTATCGGGTATCATTTATTTTTTAACTACCCGTCTTCGTACCCGATCCGTTAATACCCATTTTTTAATTATTTATATATTATATAATTGTCTACCATAATAGTTATGTATTATCATATATAAAATATTACTCTAGAAGAAACAATAATATTTATTATATATAAGACTTGAATTATATTTTTAATATATGTAATATTTAAATATAAATTTGTAATTTAGAATATTTCTTAGGATAATTTTGTATTTGCTTGAATATTTAAAAAAAAATATGATTATACAAGTATTTAAATGTTAAAATACGAAAAAAAATATAATATTTGAATTTTAAAGGGTTTTGCGTTCTTTCGGATACATTTTTTCCGGGTAACAAGTCGGATCGGGTAACAAGTCGGGTATTCATATTTTTAGAGAGTACCCGTTTTTTGCGGGTCGGGTACGGGTACTAAAAATCTATTACCCATAAGGATCGGGTCGGATAGCGGGTACACCAAAAATCAAGGGTACCCGACCCGTGCCCACCACTACTTTCTATGGTGGAAGTGATAGGGAATAAATGTTAACACTTTTCAAGTTTATGGCTAAATTTGTAAAAGTTTATAATATATGGGGGCTAATAAGTAAAAAGGAGAGACAAAGCGAATATGAAGCGCGTCATAAAGAAGCTATGTGTTCGTCCGTTTAAAAGCATTTCCTCCATTGGAGCTCTCAAGCTGGTTATTGTGGTGATATCGATTTAGCATCGAGAGAAAAGAGACGACTGCTACAATGGTGAGATTTGTTCTCTAAAACACTATGCGCTTTTTCAATTTTCTTTAGCTTTTCCTAAACCTTTACTTCGATTTTCTTTAGGGTTTTGGGAAACTTTTCTTCGATTTCGTTCCGTCATAACAATAATTGTAGCGTGAATTGAACTGTTTGTGTTATGTTGTTGATTGAAGCTGGTTTTCTTTGAATGAGATTCAATCTTTATATGGAAAAAAGCAGAAAGTAGTTGTCATGGGTAAGAGATGAGAAGTATAAGTGGTAAGTTTAGATGGCTTAAAGTGTTTTGAAAATTCATAACAGTTACTTGAGGTTTTGAATCAGCAGTGCTATCTAGGTGGATCTGTTTGAATACTAAGTGCCTTTTTTATGAATCTGTCTTTTCATGTCTGATATTTGTAAATCTTGTGATTCCTTAGCCTTCACTTTGAAGAATTCCTTTGGACGACCTCCTTTGGTTTGGTTTTGTTTTCTTCAAAAGGAATTATTTTCCTTTTTGTGGGGCTCTTTAGAGTTTTAATAGCGTTTAACTTATTGCTTTCACTTTGATCTATTGTGAATCTCTAGCTGTCCACTTTGGCATGGTGTGAATTAGATGAGCTTCTATCCAGCAGACCAATGTGTATTAGGTATTGAATGAATGAAAAATGGGCATGAGAAATGACAGAGTCGACTGTTTTCTTTGATTCGGTTGATAGATTTATTTTTTCGGTTTTTCAGTAATCGTGGAGCATTGTATCATGTTGGCCAAAGATAATTCAAAAGCAACACGTTATATGCATAAATATACTCTTTTTAACTTGCTGATGTGTAGGCTGATCCTGAACTAGAAGCTATTAGACAGAGGAGAATGCAAGAGCTGATGGCTCGACATGGCACGGTAATTTTAATGCCCTTGACTAATATCTAAGGTGTTCCAGTTTGTGCCTCATTTCGCACCAACCTAATTAGCAGGGGAAGCAGGGCAATCAGCAGAATCCAGATCAAGAGAGGGCACAAGAAGATGCTAAAAGGTGTATATCTCGTCTATTACGTGAAAGTAATTTTGATGTTTTTTTTTTTTATTTTGGAAAATTCTGTTTTTGAACAAACCTATTCTCTGATCTAAACATTTGCCTAGGGAAGCTGATGAACGTAGACAAATGATGCTTAGTCAAATATTGTCTTCCCAAGCACGAGAGAGAAGTGAGTCCCATACAAGTGCTTTTTGAATTAATTTCTCCACCTTGTTGATGACATCGTATTCCATAGCCCAATGGAGACAATATTTTGTTAATGTATCTTTTATGCTTTCTCTTTCATTTTCTTTTTTTTCCTATCCTATAGTCGCTAGAATTGCCCTGGTGAAACCTGAGAAAGCCAGAGGCGTAGAGGATGTTATTTTGAGGGCTGCTCAAATGGGACAGATAGTTGAGAAGGTAAGAATCCAGCTACTTTTCCATGTCATAGCTCACGAGAGTTATGCATCTAAGAGTTCTCGAAATACTCGGTTTGCATTACAGGTTTCTGAGGAGCGGCTTATAACGCTGTTGGAACAAATAAATAGCCAAACTACCAAACAAACAAAAGTCACGGTACGGTTTCACAATCCTAAAAAAAACACGTTATTAAAGCAGAAAGCCTCGCTCTTGCTTTTACCCGTCGATATACCATTTTAATTTAATCTTGGATGTGTTTACAGATCCAGAGGCGCCGTGGGGTGGATGATGATTAGGAAAAGGAATGTTATGATGTGCTCTGTACATCTATGGAGATGTCACTGTTGAAATGGTGAGTTTCAGTAAGATCTACTTAAAATGTTACTGTGGAATATGTTTATTGTGGGTGATTCTTAATGATCTTTTATTGTGAGTGGGATGAGATTAAGTAATCAAAAAACTGAAAAATAGCTCTATCTCTACCTTTCTTCCTCTCTTTGGATTGCCTTTTCTGATTTCGAATATTAAGAAAATGATTCTGTTATAATGTCTACTTCTCATAATGTGGTAAATCATGAATTTCTCAAGTCATTTACTTCTTTTCTGACTAATTTTGTTTGAAAGTTCATTGATTAGTTCTTAGTTTTAAAATCGGAATGATTGAAATTAAAAAATTGGAAACTTCATCTTGGTGGTGACTGGTGAGGATTAAAGCTACTCCATCTTCATAACACAAGAATCGTATCATACGAAGTAGAATGTGGACAAAGTGAGGGCGAATTTGGTTAATAACAAAAAATGGATATATAGTTTTGTGGAGGGATAAAAAAATATTAATAAAAAGCTTGGGGTGTTTTATCACTTTCCTTTGGTGGAAAAAAATGTGGAGATAAAAGGTAGTAGTTAAGTTTTTTTGAAGAATTGTAACTGTTAATTGTTTTTTGTGGAAAAAAACTGTTAATTGTTTTTATTTCTGTTCATCTGAATAAATTTCATTAGAGATTCAAAACGAGTACAAAAATCGGCAGAGAACATGATCTCTCCGAAAATAAAAGCCAGCATATCACATATATATCTTTGGAAGCAAAAGCAAATACCGACAAAAAGACAACACAAGAGGGTACGAAAGACCAAGATAGAAACTCTCCAAAAACAAGAGAAATCGGAGAAAGTTGTTAATAAAATCTATAATCCAAAACGAAGAGGAAAGTAGAATAGAGAAAATATATAACAAAAAATCACATTTTAATTATTATAAATGAAAAATATCTAAAGAATACTCTATATTTTGCTATGATAAGTAAATATAAAAATATCACATTATAGTTAAATCTTACGAGTTTTCGGGGCTAGATGTTTAAGTTCTATTCGGTTTTTATCTTTCTAGGTTTGGTACCTATTTAAGTTATGTAGAAAAAAATACAAATATACCTAAAACCCCAACAATCCAATTTTTCGGGATAATCCGGATATTTATGGTATTTTAATTATTTTAGATATTATAACTAAAATAACTTATATATTTAAGTATATAATTATAAGTTAGGTATTTTTGGATACTCGGAATATTCCGAGTCGTGCCGAGATCGGTTTTGATTTTTCGTCTATTGAAGTTTTGCATCCATACAAATATTTTATCGATTTCGGTTCAGATCCCATATCATTTTTTTGGATCACATTCGCTTCGATTCTTCGGATTCAAGTGTTTTGTCCACGCGTACTTACACCCGCGAATTCGCGGGCACCACCTAGTATATCTTTGGAAGACAAAAAGACAACACACGAGGGTACGGAAGGCCAAGATGGAAACTCTCCAAAAACAAGAAAAATCGGAGAAAGCTGCTGATAAAATCTATAATCCAAAACGATGAGGAAAGTAGAATAGAGAAAACTAACAAAAATTAATTCTACTAAAGCGATTAACGAGGAAACTAGTAACCAAAAGGCGATAATCGAAATCCTACCCACCTCATTTTCTTTTGAAAAGTCTAAATCTAGAACTATGCATCCCCACACAAAGTTAGCCTTACAAGAACAAATCAAAGAGAAGACTAACAAAGAAAACCTATTATTCAACTAAACTAGATGGTGGCGGGAGGGTGCTAAAATTAAACGATTCACCTATCTAAAGAACAAGATAATCGCAAGCTATCCTAGCATTGAAACAACTTTATCCGCATTTCTCCAAAATAATCGAGAGACTACATGTAACAAAATCACCACATAACCAAATCTACAACCTACAATCTTAAGACGAAAAAATCCATAAAAACTTCCCACTACTAGTGACGATCACCTCACGCACCCCAATACCACTGGAACCAGATCCATCGCAAAGTGGATGATTACAAATCGAAGTTAGTCACAATTGTAGATTTCTCGAAAGCGTGAACCATCAATTCCTCCAGCGAGCCGTAGTTCCTCTATGAATCTCCACCACCGAAGAAATCATCCGTAGAGATCTACACCACCGTCGAGATAAAAAGGGTCGAAAAAAGCAAAACAATGAAAGAAGACAAAGAACAAGAAAACGTGATCGGCGCCGGTGCTATGGAAGCCACCGACGCCGGAAAAACAACAAAATAAAAAAAAGTCGCTCGATCTCTCTTACGGTTTTTTTTTTCTTTTTCTCGGAGACGACTTTCGCTGCTTTTTTCTGTTTATCTAGTGTAGTTTCTTAAAAGTAAAGTGTGACACTCGGTTAAAATTGTAAGAGTTGTTTTCATAAATTAGTTTACCATCATTACTGTGCGCTTTAAACTTTTAATTGTGAAAGCAAAACTTTGTTTTTAACCTGGTCAGCTTTTGATACGCTCTCTCAAAATATGCAGTCTCTCCGTGAACACTTCCCAGGTTCTCTATTTGCTATCCCGCGCATAAAAGAACTTGCAAGCGGACCGTCTAGCTCGGAGCGCTCGTATTATTTTTAATGATTATAGCATTGTACACGCAAGTCCTATAGACAACTATTGACTGAGTGATGTTTTAATTAATGTTTGATTGACAAAAAAAAATCCTTTCATCTTTTTCTATTTTTTTTTGAAAAATTAGATGTAATATAAGAAAAAACACAATTAATATAAGACATTTTTCTCTCTCCTCATTAATTTGTTTCACACTAGCCACTTTTTTTCCCTTTTTTTGGACACCTTTTTTTCATACATACCCCATAAATTTTATTTTGAGATTTTTTGAATATAAGAAATTGTTGAATTAAAATTTTAAGTGTACAAAAAAGTTAAATATTTTTTTTTAAATATATCGTAACTTGAATTTTTAAAAATCAATATATATATATATATATATTCAAAATGGAAGTATAAAAGATATTATAAGTTACATAACAGATATATTGTGATACTATTTCTCGAAGATATATGATACTTTCGGTAATTTGTTTTCTCTCCTCAAATATTTCTCAAAAAATTTAAGAAAGATCCCAGACAATTAATTCGACTACTATAATTAATTAACTTTATATTATGAATCACACTTAAATAATTTAATCCTCTATAATATATTCACCCTATTACTCTCAGTTCACACCAATTTAATTATTTGATTGAATTATAACTTCATTTTTACATTTAGTTTAATATTACAAGTACATAATCGCAGAAATAGAATGTCTATAAAAATAGACATTCTATTTTAAGAAAATATGGTGTTCATACAATATTTTTAAAATATGTGTCCGTTTCAAATAATAATTATATTTTTTATAGAACATTTAACTTTGAGATCATCTTACTATGACATATTTTCAATACATTTTATTAGAGTTTAGGGTTTGTGGTTGAAGTTTTAGGATTAAGGGTTTGGTCTTTAAAGATTGGGTTTAAGGTTTAATATTAGAGTTTAGGGTTTATCAACTACATTTCTATAAATACAAATGTTGAAAGTGACATTCTATGCAATTCAACTTTTGCATATGGTTTTATTTTAGAAGCACATAGATGGTGAAATAGAATATCTATAAAAAATAGTTGTACTATTTTTACAAAATATCGTGTTTGGATACTATTTTTGAATGGTGTATCTGTTTCGAAAAATATGACTTACTTAGAAAAAAATCTAAATTTTATTTTTTGAATAAAAATTTTATTTAACATTATTTTTAAAGAAAAATAGTAAAAATAATATGAGGGATGAAATGATAAATAGTAATTAAAAAAACCTCTCACGTGTTTTCCAAAGAGAGAGTAGGAAAAAATGGCAAAAAAACATTGATATTTAATTAATAAAATGATTAGGCTATATACTTAATTAATTTTGTTTTTTGAATATTTTACTAATTTACCCAGTTTTTTTTCTGCCTTTTTGCTTCCATTAATATTTTTTTCATGGAAAAAGGGCAAAACTATAATTTTCACTATTATTATATTTTTTTGGCAAACATGAAAACTAATAAATGGGTTTTTTGTTATAGTATAAATTCACCCATTTTTAACACTTACTTCGCTCATACTTTTTAAAACTACAATCATTAAAACTTTACCGTAAAAGTTTTAATTTTACTGTAACAACCAATTGCCCGATGTAGTTATATTTTGGTCAGAAGTAAAGTATTATATTGTATTGTTACTTAAGGGTTTTAAGAAAAATAACATTTTATTGTAATTCTTTTTGCAATTTTACCTTCTATGTCGAAACCATATATCAATCCACAAAATGGAATTTACCTGGCAGTATAAACTTATGTTACGTTATTAAAATTCTTGTTATTGTCTATTAGATTTGAAATTACAGCCTCAAATTGAATTCAATTGCTAATGAATTTTGATATTATGGTTATTAATCGTTAAACTAAAATATAAGAAAATTATATGGTAGATTAAATTATATTTGGAGGACTGATCTGCAATTTCCACATATGAAGTAAAATTGTAAGAAAATTACAATTAAAGATTTTTTTTATTGAAAACCCTTACTTAAATTATTATATATGCTATGTATATATATATAAACACAGTGGGCCAAAATCTAAAGTTATAAACATAGACATAATGAAAATAAAAAGTAGCAATTTTGGGTCTTCAAAAACACTGAAAGAACAATATCGTTAATTATATCAAAACTCTTAGTTAGCTTTTGACACTCAAAGTTGTTCAGCTGTTATTTCAAATACTTAACGAGACTTGAGACATTGTAACCAACATTAGGGCCTTCTTCGTTTCCTCATTCACATGATCTATCTGAATAAAATTATGTTTTATTGTTCGTTTAATTATAAATAAGCAACATCCACTTGGATCATCTGAATGATTTTGTAAAATACATACTAAATTTTTTAAAAATTTTAAATGATCCAAATTGGATCATCTGAATGGAGATGATTACCCTAAAACAGAAAAAACTAAAATATCTTTATACAAAATATAAAAAATACACGAAAATCAAACCCTAAAATATAATCCTCATATCTCTTTTTCCTCTCACGACTTTTCATTCTCTCGCAATTTTTACTTTCCTTTCATAATCCAAGTTTGAAACATTTTAGATAATCTTCGATTGAAGATTTTCCGATCCTCACGGATCGCCATTCTACAACCGGAGCTCCATAACCGTAAAACCAAATTTTCCTCTCAAAATTACAGTTTTCTGTCAAATCTGCAAAATCACATTCTCTTGCTAAAAACACAAAATCACATTTTTCACCAAAATTACAAAATAACTTTTTCCCGTCAAAACCAAAAAAATAACATTTTTATGTAAAACCAAAAAATCACATTTTTCTATCAAAACCGCAAATCACATTTTTCCACTAAAAACGCAAATCACATGTTCCCGCCAAAAACACAAAATCGTATTCTTTCGCCAAAACCGCAAAACCATATTTTCCCTTCAAAACCGCATAACATTTTTCGCCGAAACCGTAAAATCATATTTCCCACTAGACCCACAAAATCACATTTTTTCTTCCAAACAGCAAAATCATATTTGCCGCTAAAACTACGATAATTGTATTTTTGTCAAAATTGTGAAAACGCATTTCACCGCCAAAATTACCAAAAAATCTGATTTAAAAAGAATTAAACTCATATTGATCAAAATTTTAGATCAATAATAAAAGTTAATATGGTTTTGATTAAGATTAAAAATATGATTAAATTAAAATAAAGGTATTTGAGTCACGTTGTTATTAAACTCATCTAGATGGAGATAAAAGATATACAAACAAACATACATTCATTTAGGTGTTTAATCGAGACGAACCATCTAGATAGACAAACAAATATTTGCGGACAACATATGAATTGATCATTTGAACGAATCGTCTGGATAGAGATGATAAATGGACAAACGAACCGTTCCTAGATGATTGAAAAATTCAAATGTTAGTTTTGGTCAATAAAAAAATGAAGAAACAATTATGTTTTTGATATCTACCTTTACTAATTGCCAAGAATATAATGCTCTTAGTTCACTTCGACACTCAAGGTTGTTAGTTCTTTTTATGTTTTAAATAATTCTACCGACGATTTTAAATAGTAGTTTAATCAAAGCGTGCTACGGTCCGTACAATAATCTAGTTATTTAAATTATAAACACTAAGAATTGGTCTTCCTCTAAAAGTGTTTAGAGAAATGTCATTAGTGGAGTGGATGTTGAACTTGCAATCTTGACTTCATTTCAGATTTTTAGGTTATACGTTGACTTTTGACTTTTAGAGTTTTTCAGTTCTTTTTAAATTGATCATATCTCAATAAAATAAAATATTGTCATTTACCAATTATCACACCTAACACAATACCTGCTCTTAACATGACTGAGCCACGTCTCCAAGTTTTCTTTTCTTTTTTTTTTCCCCTCTCCATTTACACGAAATAATATAAATTAAAAAGAAAATAAGAATTCAAAACTTTATGTCACATTCAGTTAGAATTTAGAATTGACATGAGTAGTTCAAAGTCATATACTTTCGTGTTTTTAAATTTAGAATTGTAGAGTTTCAATTTATTGACTCTATATGGAGCTTTATATCTACTTTTTAAAATAAAGGTATAGTTTTAGGGTAAGTTTAGAGAATATTGATATGAGGTAATTTATTTAAGTAACTAACCATTTGCATTTTTTTTGGGAGTAATTTTTCTTTTTTATCCCTACACCCCACAAAACTTTAAACGACTTTACAGGTTTATACGTATATCGAAACGAAATTGTAATTATACGAAAACATAGATCTTTTTCCCGACATAACGTATTTTGAATTTTTCAAAACGAATATGTATTTTTCAAGTATATGAAACTTGTTATACCGTATAAGAAGTTGTATGCTATTTAAATAGACAGTCTAGTTAAATAGTATGTCTATTTTTTATAAAAATTTAGCTTCCATATAAACGAAAACATATTGCTTAAAAACTGAAAGTTTCTACTATATAAGGGAATGAATATAAAGCTTAAGCCACTCAAACAATTTTTAAACCATTTGATCAACTATAATAGTAAAAATATGTTTCGACCGAAACACTAATTAGACTTACTATTTGAGATAGTATAAACAGTACGGAATTGATTGTCTATTTAAATAGACTGTCTATTTTTGCGTGCCTATTAATTTCACAAATAACCAAAAAACAAGGGGGAAATTGTGATTGGGATTCAAGATTTTATTTGTTAATGGTAAAAGCATCATAGAATAAAAGTTTTGAGAAAGATCGATCTACAAAAAGTTTGAAAGAATAGCAAACTATGTTAAGCAGGAAATAGATCGTCTATCTATTACAACATGTCTATGAACTGAAAAGCACCAAATCGTCGAGCACTAAATAGACCGTCTATCAGTTGCAACATGTCTATGAACTGAAAATGACAAAATCGTCATAAAAAAATGGAACAGTTGAAAAAAAAAGAAAAAAAACCTCTATGGTTAGAAATTTAATTTTGGCTGGTCAAATGTTTATTTGACCTAATTTCCCATAATTTTATTTTCTTCTTGATAACTAAAATAAAGGTATAGTTCATCTCTTTCTTTTTCCAAAATTTGTAACCAATAGCACAAACATACAAAGACTGAAAACAATAGTGAATTATAGGCTCATAATATAGCTGAGAAATTAAGAGTTTTAAGAAGCAATTGTTGAGCAAAGTTATATTTATAACACGCGACAATTTATAAAAATGAATTATCAGCTGACATATTTTTTTTAAAGTAGAGCAACAATTTTTAAACTATCAAAATTTTTAGTACAATGGATTTGCTACTATAATCGTTGCTAGACGCTTAAACTACGATGATAATGATTCAAAATCTAATATCATCCGGAACACTATTAGAACCGACGTTATTATATCGTTATCATTGCATTTTAGATCACAAACGAGAATAAATTCATACCATCATAACCGCTGAAAACGAATTATTTTTTAAACCACTAAGTTAAACCACAAAACCGAATGGTGCATCTCTCGAGGCGAAGACGCGCGAGTTTAAATAGGAAGAAGAAGACGCGGGTTGCCCTAAGGTTTTCGGTTCTCCTAAACCGATTCTTTCGGTTTGAACCGAACCGGGTTGATTGACGCGGTTTAATCCCGATTCCGGGTCGGGGTCATTACAATTCTTCCCCACTTCTATGGGATTTGTCCTCGAATCCTGAATGCCCTCCGGTTGCGTTCTGGATCCTTCAAACAATTCTGGATAATGCCTTTTCATGTCACTTTCGACTTTCCAGGTTTCTTCCTGGATATTGTCTCCTGTCCATCTGACAAAGACCCAACCCAAATCAGCTGACAGTATTTTAGTAGTCACAGTGAGGAGCTCTAACTAAAAACATTTCAAATTCGGCTAAAAGGAAAAAAACGAAAAGCAAAAAACATTTCAATAAAGGCAAATATCGACAAGAAAAAAACTAGCAAATTAAAATTGGTAGGTAAATGTCAAAGAAAAAGTAACAATTTTGCATTTCTATTTGTGCATGTGTCTACACAATTTACCTATCAATTAATCTTCTATGTCAGCATCTCGTATTATTTAATATATCATTTTTCAAATCCAACTTTTTTGGAATAAAAGAACTTTTATTCCTTTTCTTAATCAAATAAAATAATTGTTATCTTTGTAAAAAATGCGTCTAATTGCATATTATCTCTTTAAGAATAAGTGATATTTAAAGTTGTTGCACACCGATTAAAATTAATTTACTTTTTTTTCATAAACTTTAAATACAACTAATTAAACCAATAAAAAATTAAACTGCAAATACAAATGGTCACAAACACCAAATACTATTAAATTTTTGCATAAAAATATGAAAACATAACTTAAACTGAAACAAAAATACGCATAAAATATCACTTAATTTGAAACAGAAAAAATAACAAACACCTATTACTATATTGTCGTCATTACACTTTAGACCATAAACGAAAAAGACTCATACTACCCTATTCGGTGAAAAGGAATTATATCTTAAATCACTAAACAGAATAAGCAAGAAACCTAACCCAAATCAGCTGACAGTACTAGAGTAGTCATAGTGAGGAGTTCTAACTAAAAACATTTCAACAAAGGCAAATGTCCAGAAGAAAAAAAAATTAGCAAATTAAAATTTGTAGGTAAATGTCAAAGAAAAAGCAACAATTGTGCATTTCTATTTGTGCAAGTATCTCCCCAATTTACCTATTAATTAATGTTCCTTATCAACATATTGTATTATTTAATATATCACTAGGTGATCATCGGCACATTGTGCGAAAAAAAAATTATGAAATATATATTTCGGTTATGTAACATATGTTGTATGTTTAAAATGTTATGATATATATTTATTTATTTAATAATTTTTTGATAATTTTGATATTCAGTTTAGATTATATAAATTATTTTTTGAGTATTATCAAATTTATTGAGTGTAAAAAAATAAATAAGTAATTATGATAAATTTTGTCACTATTTTTTCTTCTTTTTCTTTAATTTTGGTAGATATTGATGAAGTTAGAAAATTTTCAATTCTCATAACCGACTCTTTGAAATCTATTCATAAAGTAATATTAATTAGTATTTTTATTGTTTCAAATAATTATTCATATGTTAAAATATTTTTTCATCTATAGAATTCATAAAACTTATGGTAAAATATTGTTTTCTTACTTAGTTCGAATAATATTGTAAAATATATCATTTGGGTATTGATTGTTAGATGTCGATAATATATCTTCGCTGTTGAGCTAATATTTTTTTAATCATTTGGGTACTATGTTTTTAGGTATTGATAAAAGAAAATATTATAAATCTTATGAATATTTTCAAGGTTTTTAAATATATAACGATTTATAGGTGGTGAAATTAATAGCTTAGTATTTTTGGAAGAAAAATATAAAAAATTGTTGACCAATAAAATTATAACAATTTAACGTGAAGGGTTTAAGAAGTTGACAAGTAAGCACAATTCACATCTCAAATAATATGTAGGGGATTGGTATTTTTGATTGTTTCAAATAATTATTCATATGTTAAAATATTTTTTCTTTTATAGAATTCATAAAACTTATGGTAAAATATTTTTTTCTTACTTAGTTCGAAAATATTGGAAAATATATCATTTGAGTATTGATTGTTAGGTGTCAAGAATATATCTTTATTGTTGAGTTATTTTTTAATCATTTAGGTATTATGTTTTTAGGTATTGATAAAAAATATTAGTATATCTTATGAATATTATAAAGGTTTTTAAATGTATAAAAATTTAAAGGTAGTGAAGTTAATAGTTTCATATTTTTTTGAAGAAAAATGTAGAAAATTGTTGACCAAGAGAATTATAACAATTTAATGTGAAAGGTCTAAGAAGTTGACAACTAAATACAATTCATTTAAACTACTTCTCAAATAATATATAGAGGATTATTAATATCTCCAAACTAAAATCCAACTTTTTTTGAATAAAAAGAACTTTTACTCTATTTTTATTTTTTGAGCCAAATAAAATAATTTCTATCGTTTGTAAAAAGAGGCATCTAATTGACATATTTCTTTTGTTTCTGAATAAATGATGCTTAAGCTTGTTGCACATCAATTAAGAATTAGTTAAATTTTATTTAATTTATCTATTTTTCAATAAAAAAAACTTTAATTAAAGTTCATTAAATTAATAGAAAAATCAAACTGCAAATATTAATCATCACAAATATAAAAATCATTAAATTTTTGGATAAGAATATGAAAATATTACTTAATCTGAAACAAAAATACACCTAAAATATCATTTAAATTGAAAAAGAAGGAGTAACAAACATCTAATAAATTTTACTTCTTTCATTCAATTTAAGTGATGTTTTAGAAGTATCTTTTGATTTCAATTTAAACGATGTTTTCATATTTGTACGCAAAAAATTAATATTGTTTCGTGTTTATAACTATTTGTATTATGAAATTTAGTTTTTATTGGTTGAACTAATTATAGTTAATGTTGATGAGAACATCTTTAATTTGTATACAATAATATTAATCACTTATTATGAATTCAAATATATGATTTGTAGCCAATTCTCTCCATGAGAGTGTCACCTCATCATATATCATGATGACAAGTGTCCCATTAACTATGAAAATGACTTTTGAAATTTTCACTATTTATTCTTCCGTTAAATATGAGTTATTATGGTTACTTGTACATCATTAAGAGTATAATTATAATTTAATAGGTATTTTGAAGACAATTCAAAGAGATATCCGATCTATATGTGAAAAATGATTTACAAATTTTTAATATTTTTTCGTATTTTTCACCATTATTATATATTTTCTTTTTTACTCAATAAGTTATAAATCTAAGAGAAAAATGCTTCGAAGAAAAGCAAAACCATTTCTCTAATATAAATATATTTCATGATATTTAATAATGAGTAAATAATTAAAATAGATTTTGAGGAGTTGAGCCGTAAACTAATTTTAGGAAATCCTTATTGGTAAATGTTTGTCTATTTTAATTTTAGGAAAATGTATTTCTATTTTTATCTTAGTGATGTAAAACTCAATTAAACATATTAGTGTTACCTTAAGTTTTCAAAACAATGTAGCTAATAATTTTAGAACAAAATCCGCGCGTACGCGTTACTCATCTAGTATAGGGAATAAGTGATAGCAAAAATTTTAGATTCTATACTCATGTGTATCATTGTGTATATTTAATTTCTGGGTTTCTCTTTCTCCTAAACCAAAAAGCCAATGAAATAATTCCATGATGATTGATTAAATTTTAGGGCTAATTAAGCCAATCTTACAATCCAATACATTATTTAAGTATTTGACCATGACTTTTTAATTATTAAAAATTTGTGATATTTTACTCTTTCCATCTTGACGATAATCGCCCTTACGCGCCTCACTTGCAATTCTCTCGAGCCTTGAGCTCGTAGATTTACCAAGATTTTTTTGGGCTAAATTGACAGTCATCTAATCAACATCATAAACTATTTTTTAAAATTTGTTATTTCCCTCCCAAAGATTAGGGTTACAAATTGCTCGTCTTTATATATGAGAAAACGAACCCTCTACAAATCTCAACACATCCAAAGTTTTCAATGATGGAGAATAATCATAATTAAACTACCATAGATATAAAAAGCAGTACAGATGAGGTAATTTCAATCGCTATATCCTTCTTAAAGATTTTTTTTTATCAAAGTGTTCTAAAATCTAGTCTGCTTCAATAGAAGAGATGTTGAAGAAATTTTTTAAAAAATCTTAGTATAAATTGTAAAGGTTATTGATTTTCTGTTCTAATCCTAAACAAAAATAATTTTTTCTAACAACTTCTAGAGAGGGATAAATGATGTGTCATTGTCGGACACTCGAAAGCACTTGATAATGGTATTTGGAACTTCAAAACAGATATAAGCCATGGCAAAATTGTTGTCCAGCTTAGGGATGAGGTGGTGTACGATGGACTATTTGAAGAAATCAGACAAGGGCTAATTGTTCCTATAGAGCAGCTACGATTTCAAATAAAATACCAGTACCCGCAATGGATGTCTGTTGAAGAAGGAAATAGAACGCCTCCGCAATATATCAGAGACAACGAAGACCTGCAATTGTTTATTAATCTTAGAAGACAAGTCGAGGAGGTTAATCTGTTTGTGGTATATAGTTGTCCTATTTCAATTCGAACTTCTATTAGTTGTGCTCAAGGACCTACCCACGGAAAAATGGACATCCAAACTGGGTAGATGAAGCCATGTCACAGGACTCAAGCTCCGAAAGTGAACACGAACGGCATGAGTTTGCAGTGGATGAGACACATGTCAGACAAACTACTGAGAAGGCACTTCTTCCTGAATTTGATGCGGTTGCTGAAAATAGAACTCCTATCAATGTAAAAGTACCAATTAATGTTATGGTCAACAATGCACACCATACCAGTGTAGAAACAGAATACACAAGAAGGGCTGCGAGGGGAAAGGTGGTGGTTCTTGATGTTGGGGATTCGTCTAAGAGCAATCAAGAAAACGAGTCTTTTCAAATAAGGTCAAGGACCGAGCGGGCAATGTCGACCTTTGCATTTGATCCAATTTTTTAAAACAACCAGTTTGATACAGGAGGTCCTTCTTCATCTGACATGGCTATCATCAATAATATCGCCCTAAATGAGCAACCCAACAATGTCTTTGGATCACAGAACACGAGGATAAGTGTATGGGGAGGCGCCGAAGAGGCGCTTATGCGTTTCTTAAACGACAACAACGATAACCCAACATTATTTTTCCGCGATGCTCTTCCACTGTATGGAGATAACAACATGGATGGTAAAAAACTTATAATTTTGTAAATGATTTTATGGAATTATTTTAAAAATAGAAGCTCTATTTCCTTAACTTAACATGTTCAATTTTTCTAGCAATAGATGTAGCAGTGTTCGATGTGACGTACGAAGGTGCCAATATCTTTGTTGGGAGGGTATTTAAGTCGAAAGAAGATTGTCAAATTAAGGTTGCAATACATGCCATCAACTTGAATTTCCATTTCCGGGTTTCCAAATCCATCCCGAAATTCATGATCCTTATGTGTGTTTCACGGAATTGTCCATGGCGAGTGTATGCAGCTAAGATTGTTGGATCAGAGTGTTTCCAAATTCGTCAAACAACGCTGGTACACACTTGAACAATTGATGAACGAAGAAACTACAACAAATTAGCAACAACAAATGTGATAGGTACGTTGATGGCATCAAGGTACGTTGGGATCAAAAGGGGACCAACATCTGCTGGTATACGAAAAATCCTACTAGACGAGTACAATGTCAATGTTTCGTATTGGAAAGCTTGGAGAGGACACGAAGTTGCAATGGGTATCGCATTAGGAACAATGGCAGGAAGTTACGCCTTACTGCCCGCATATTTGGAACTGCTTTCGAGAGCAAATCCAAGCAGCCTTTGCTACATGGATTATTCTGATTTGAGGGAAGGAAAAAGAAGGTTTAAGTACAGCTTCATCGCCTTTGCTGTGGCAATTAATGGTTATCAGTGGATGAGGAAGGTGGTGGTTGTTAATGGGACATCATTGAAGGCGAGATATGGAAGGTGTTTGTTCTCAGCTTGTTTCTAAGACGCAAATTTCCAAATTTTCCCGTTGGCTTATGGAATCGTAAATGGGGAAAATGATGCTGCTAGGGGGTGGTTCTTTAGGAAACTGAAAACTTTTGTTCCTGATAGCCCATATCTAGTATTCGCCTCCGATAGGCACGCAAGTACGCTAGCCTAAGAATGGTAATATCCAACACATATAAAACATCAATAATTTTGAAAGTACTACATTTTATGTTTTACTAGTTTTCATAAATGTCTGAGGACATATGTAGCTTTTAACTAAGAACTGATAGTGTGTATTAAATCCTTGCAGGTGTATAAGATAGAACATCACGGCGCTTGTGCAGTGCACTTGTATCGGAACATCAGAACCCAATTTAAGCCGAAAAAGGGTTGCACTCCTTGTTGCGAAAGCGGCAAAATGTTTCACGGTGGAAAAATTCAATAAGATATTCGTAGAGATACAACAGATGAATTCGAAGTGCGCAACATATCTGATTGACATTGGTATGCCTTTGATAAGAGTCGTAGTTAATGTGTAACATTAAGTGAAAGTTGATAACAAAAACAATAGAACGTCTATTATGATTATATTTTAATAGAATTATTAACTATTTTTCAAAAATTAAACATTGTGTTTTGTACCTCCAGGTGTTTCGCAGTGGAGGAGGTGCCATTTCAAAGGGTCGATGTACAACATAATAGAGTCCAACATTATTGAATCATGGAACAACGTGATCAAGGAAGCAAGAGAATATCCTCTCATATGCATGCTTGAATACATTAGAATTCAAGTTATATCTTGGTTTTCTATGAGAAGAGCAGTAGCCGGTAGAATGACAGGATTACTCACTCCAGAGGTGCATAAGAGAATGGAGAAAAGTTATGGAGGTTCAGAGGCGTATATGGTTCAACCAATTTCGATGATGGAATTTGAAACACAATCACGAGATGGTTTTTCTTAAATCGTGAAGTTAGATGTACGAGGTTTTCGAGTGAACAGTGGTAACTTATTGGAATACCATGTCAACACGCATTTGCCTGTGTTGCTCGCATCAGAATATCTACTGATGCATTGGTTTCAAATGCATATTTTATGGAGGCATGGACTAACACGTATGCCGAGAAGATATATCCAATCCTGGCTGTAAGGGGCAGCCACTGGGGGGGATTGAAAACATGGTAGACAAAAACACTTTGCCTTCCAAGGGTCATCGACCACCGGGAAGGCCGAATAAACTCAGGGTAAGATCACGTGGAGAGTTCAAGGTGAGTTCTATAACTTTTATACAAATACAAAGTCTATTCTCTTAAAATGAATGTATCGTCGTTACCTGGTTTCCATTGACGTTGTCAATTTTTGATCTTAATAATAAAATGCAGAGAAGAAGTAGCAAGGGGAAGAAAAGATGCAGTCGTTGCTTTGGGCTTGGCCATAACAAAGCATCTTGCCGTTACGGCATATGATGGGTGGATGTGAAGGAAGATGTATAGTTTTTTGGTAGGCATGAGAGGCAGGCTGAATAATGGATGCAAGCAGTGAAGATTTGCATCTGAAGTTGCGGCAAAAAGTCTAGAACAATTTTACAACATAACAAAATATGCAGATATATCCATAGTAATGGCATATATCTATATATATATTTTTAAAAAAGTATAGTTCTAAGGCTTTACTTTCTGTGTTTGATAATGTGTGTATAGAAAGCCATGTAAGACCTCTCAATAAGCCAGTAACTAAAATCATGTTTAATTCTTGTTTGTGTCAAATTTTAACAAATGTGGAAGTGGGTAATCAAAAAGTTTGAAAGTAAACAAAAGGGGGAAGGGGGTAACAATGGAATACATTAATGTTATTTAAAAAGGAAGATAGTTCAGAGGTGAATTGTTTGTTGGTAGTGAAACATAGAGTAGTTTGACTAGGTTGGCTAGTGAAATTAAATAGAAAGAGAGATAAACATGTAGAACACATAATTACTTAGTAGCTGGAACGATGGAACATTCAAATAGGGATAATCTTAGGATTCAGGAACTTGAAGGCGACAATTGCATAATTCTTTAAAGCATTTTCTAAATTCTCTTCAGTTAGGACGTGTGCATCGTAGCTAACCCAAAATAATTAGAGTAGAAACACCAACTAATCCTGCAAAGTGATTAGAAGTTGTAAGTTGTTAGTAATGTTATGGTAAATAGAAGTTCCAAATAAATAGGTACCTTCATTCTCGATTAGAATAGGTAGATCGACTTCATGAATTGTCATTGGGTCAAGTGTCAGACACTTTGCTTCGATGGTTATTCCATGCTTTCGAATGAGATACGAGAAGAGAGAATAGAGCTGACAACTTTTTGAATGCTGGTGAATGAAAATTGAGCAGAATTGCAATTAAGAACATGGATAGCCCAGCCAGTGAAATCAACAACAAGGCATACTCAATGTCTTCCATGGATGGGGAAAGGGATGTAAAAGAAGTCTACATCTTGGAACCACCTTGGCCGTGATTCCCACGACAACCTAGTTTGTGAAGTGAAGTAGAAGTCCTCTTTGTTTGCTGTCTTTGTGAATGGAACATGTTGACGCTTAAGTTTTGTTATAAAACTTGAAGGCAAAAAATCGAAGCGATATTGAGCGTTATTGTCCCGGCGGATCTGAACGGAACGAATCAAAATGTCCATGTCCTGTTGTATATAATAATTTTAGTAAAATAGAAGTTCTACCAAAAATAGTATCAAGTAGGGATAAATGAAATAGTAAACAAAATCCAAATGATAAGTACACATGTGGTAAGATAAACTTTGTACCGCCGAGAATGCGGAGAAATGTAGTGTTATCCAAAATATAACCTCCAGCAATTTTGTAAGAACTGAGAAATGTAAAATATATTAGGAATGAGTAAAGCAACATTGCAATAACAAAGTGGTGAGGAAATGAGTTGGACGAACACTTACACGGACCAGCTAAGCTCTTTATTAAAACCATCGACCTGGTTGGCTTTGGGAAGATGGAAAACATTGAATTTGGCAATGAGCGGGTGAATTGTTTTCTGTCTTTTTGGAGGAGGCGGAATAGGAGGGGCTTTCTTTGTAGAACCCTTTTTGATGTTCTTCTTGGTCATCATAACAGTTGGCGAGAATTTATTGGACACTACTCTCGGTCGTTTGCTTTGACGCCTTTCAATCATCGGCGGTAGTGCGATTTAGGTATACGTTTTTGGAATATCATCCTCCTTTTTCTGGAAGTAGTGAAGTTTGAATTTAATCAAATATGAACCTTAGGGTGGTTGACATTTGAACTTTTTTGTTCGGGCTATTAACATCTGCTGAACCACCATCAGAAGTACTAGTTGCAATCTCCTTTAAAACAGTGGCCTACATAATTGAAATGTCAGCTAAAGGTGTAGCTAATAGGGAAGCCACTATAAATGGTTGGAATGGGCCTTCCCAAACTTTAGTAGTATGTAAAATTCTAATATGTTGTTGAAAAACTAGTTGCCTCCATGGTTGTTGCTTGTGTAACATGCTGAGTTTTTGTGGAGGAGGAAGCAACAATTGAAGGCTCCTAAACCAAGCCCGTAAAAAGGTATTGGAATTTCTATTTTAGTTTCGAATAGATGGTATATGTAAATAGAAAGTATATTGTTATGGGGGGTTAATAGAAATGGAAATTCCAATTGCTTGTCTTTACCTTCGTTATGGACTGTTTCTCGATTGATGGCATAATAACTTCTTCAGCAGATTGACCAGAAGTGGGAACCGTCTCAACCTTATCCTACCAATGAAGAATAAATTAACACACTAAAATAAAGGGGAAACGAACTTAGGTGCACGGAAACTTGCATTAACTATGGTTGTATGTTGTGCTTACCATATCGCGTGCCTCAGATTTATCTCGTTGAGTTAAGACAAGAGAAAACGTTGGTGACTCAATATCCATCTGCGGTTGGGGGAGAAAATTTTTGCTCATCAGACTTGGGGGGGGGGACATTACCAGAGCTATCAAATTCAACATGAAGTGGATGGGATGCCAGTTCAGTTGCTGCGGGCTCATGTGTGGTGGCCGTAGCACCCAACAAGGAGGAGACATTCTTCTTAGCTGAATTGACCTGCTTCGGTTCAGCAGTAGTCACTTCACGCGTGCCGTCTGCCACTTGCAGTGACGGTTGAGTCAAGTTTGGGGCCAATAATAAAAAAACATGCAAATCCCTTATCCTTGCTGATAATAATTTGTTTGTGTACGAATGCATGCAACAACTTACGGTAACGTTAGTTTGAGGATTTCTCCCCTCAATGGTATGAATGTCAGCACACACATTGCTAATGATTGTATCCGCATCAGGAACAACATTAGGATCCTGAACGATCGGAGTTGTATTACCTGCGGATTTTATGAAAACTCTATTTTAATATAAGTTCCAATTAAGTAGACGATATGTTATATGGGGAGGATGAATGAAATAGGAAGCAAAACTTGCAAACATTTTCAATAATATACCTTGTGGACGTGGTGAATTTCTTATAGCAGGTGAACCGAGTGCATTAAAGTTGACATTGTCACCCTCCTCAAATGCATGAGAATCATAAAACGTATTGTCATCACGGTTTCTGGATTCCTCAAAAGTCAAATGGAAAGGATGTTGTGGAGTGTGCTTCATGTCAGTGCGCAAATGTTGAATCTCAAGGCTTAAATGGTCTTTATTTGCTGAGCACATGGATCGAGGATTGATGGCAAACGTGATAGCACATCATCGACAACATCATTAGCAAACTGCCTCCTGCCTGCCTCTCCATGACGACTAGCATTACCACCTTCAAACTCTTTGGATGTGCCTGGATCCATATTCTTTCCTTTTTTGCTATGTCGGGTAGTGCGCTCTGGGGGCGTATTCTGGGGGGCATCATCAATCGCTGCATCTTCTTCATCTGTTGTGTCTTTAACAAAAATTTTCTTTTTCTGTTTCCTAATAGGCTATATATTCTCGGCTCGAGCACCACCACTCCAAGAGTTATGTTCAAACGTGAACTCATCACGAATGAGACCAACCATGTACGAAACTCGAATTTCTGGTTCATCGTTGACAAATTCATATTCTGATCCATAAACGTCCAACCCTTCGACAATGCAGAAAGTGACCTCAGCCTACATAGATTGTATAGAAAAAGTTTAGGAAGCAGATACGAAATAACAATGATAATGAAAATAGAAATCAGATTAAAGCTTTAATGAAGTAAAGGTAGCTTCGGGAGATTACTTTATGTGAGTATCAACAGTAGCAAGGAAAAACAAAATCAATAATAAACAAACTGAATAAACCGCGATTAAAAAAGTTTCCAAACTTACGAGATGCAGTCAGTTAAGCTACTAAATGGGAACAAGGGTCCATTAGAATCATATAATTAAATAGAATTTCTAGAAGTTTAGAAGTTCTGAGTTTTGAAAAAAAACTGTTAATAACAATAGTAAAGAACACACAAAATGAACTTGTCCGCTCCTGTCAATGCCTCGAGCGTAGTCGACACTAACATTTAGGCTCATTCCTGCGAGGCATTGGACAATCTCCTCTATAAGGGGGAATTATTGGTCAAGAACTCTAGCTAAAAATGGGCTATTAATGATCTTAGGGCATACAACAATTGTAACAAGCATTATCGCATGGCTGAAGTCCTGAAATGCCAACGCGTGTTGGGTGTACTTTGAAAGATCTCTAACCTTTGCACTATTAACAATAAGGAGGAAACACTTTCGTCCCCATGGATAAGCGAGGAATTCATCAATATCTTCAAGAAGTAACACACAATCTCTTTTAATCTTATTGGTTTGAGATGTAGGACATCAAATGTCATAGACAATAAGAAGCAGAGCAAGCCAAAATCGAGCGAGGCCATCTTTGTACTTCTTCCCAAGCATCAATTTTCAATACATCCATGTCGTGGTTGGCTCGGACTCATTGCCAAACAGTTGGTCCTAAAAAACATCAGCCGAAGATGATTCACCAACTTTTCCCTTCCCTCTGCTGACAGATTTTCGCTTTTTGGAATACGGTTTTTGTTTCCCACAATTAATCTCCGTCACTAGAGCAAAGTCCTTCAAACTATATCATACTGGCTTCCCGACAAACAACCACCAAAGCTCTGAATTTCTGCTCGTAACTAATTGTCGTGACAGGAGAAAGATTACAGAAAATGTGTGGTTTCTCATTTGCATCAGTTTGCTGAATTGAGACGAGTTAAGCTTATCCATGTGCTCATTCTCGATTGCAGGCTTAATCTCCTCTATCCAGCGAAGGTAGTAATAATTGTTGATCATGTTTCTGCCATCAGGTTCATTACCAAACTCAAACAACCGCGGAGGTAGAGAAACTTCTTCATTCGGACCCATAGTCTACATAAGAGGATGAGGATAATCAAAACTTCAAATACAATAAGGGATATTAAAGAAGCATGGAAAAAAATAACTTCATAACTACTTAAACATAACCCAATGTTCGCAAGGTGACACACAATCTGCGAGAAAAGAACTACTAAGCATGTTTTCTTAAAAAAAATAGAAACCAAAACAGAAGTTCCATATCTTTGGAAATTCTGCGAAGTTAAATTGCCAAGTGGAATATATTGAGATAAACATAATTGTCGAATCTCTTGCCTACCGTAGAAGAAGATATGGGTTATTTGGAGATGAGAAAAACTGGGGATTTCGATTATAAGGCGTAGGATTACTAAAGTAGAAACACCAAACTACAATAATTTAAGAAATGCTTAACGGTGCAGTCGAATTCATCAGGATAAAATCGATTTGCATAAACCCTAAATATGCAAATAAAGAATCGCTTCTCTGAGAATTAAAAGTTTTACATGAAACAAGAGGCATACCTTAGGGGAATCGCTTATCGTTCTTCGATGACGGTCACCTGTCCTACAATAATTCACCCTAACGAAAGTAAGTAATTGATTATTGGGAAGAAGAATTGATTAGGAGGAAGATATCGAAAATTTATTTATTTTGGGTTTCTCTCGAGTAACCCTAAGTAAATAACTGCGATTGAAAGCGATAAAGTAAAAAATAATTTGGCTTAACCACCGAAACAAGTATTTGTCACATCAATTTACGGTTTCCAAGTTTGTGGCAGCTTTTTGAAAAATTTTGGGCGCGTGGATTGTAATGGGAGTTGAGGGTAGTGTAGACATTTCAATTGAAGAGAGAGAAGACGGTTTATTTCGAATCCCACTTTCTTAATTAACGGGTACGTGTGGAACATTGGTTGATATTTTCCTAAATTTTATTTATCTTTTTCGAAAAATTTAATTATTATATACATTTGGTTTATTTTTAGCGAAAAGAAACAAAAGAAATTTGGTTCAATATTAAAGAAGCCTTTATTAATTTGTAGAATAACCTTTTAACAAGACAAAACTCATAAATTGAAGCATTTTTCCTTATGCCCC
>OVAN01002390.1:0-33733 GCA_900406275.1 Anastatica hierochuntica | reverse complement strand
AAAAAAAAGAAAAACATATTGAAATTTGAAAAAAATTTTAAAACTAGACTTAAGTGTTAAAATTTACAATATGTGAAAACATATTAAACGTATAACACCTCTAATGGACCAAAGAGAATTCTAAGGACGGGATGCATAGTTCGGTTTGTTTTCAACGTATTAAAATTTTACACTTAGATCTTTTTGAAAAAAAAGAAAAACATATTGAAATTTGAAAAAAATTTTAAAACTAGACTTGAGTGTTAAAATTTACAATATGTGAAAACATATTAAACGTATAACACCTCTAATGGACCAAAGAGAATTCTAAGGACGGGATGCATAGTTCGGTTAGTTTTCAACATATTAAAATTTTACACTTAGATCTTTTTGAAATAAGAAAAACATATTGAAATTTGAAAAAAAAAATTAAAACTAGACTTAAGTGTTAAAATTTACAATATGTGAAAACATGTTAAACGTATAACACCTCTAACGGACCAAAGAGAATTCTAAGGACGGGATGCATAGTTCGGTTTGTTTTCAACGTATTAAAATTTTACACTTAGGTCTTTTTGAAATAAGAAAAACATATTGAAATTTGAAAAAAAATCTAAAATTTAAGTTAAGTGTCAAATTTACAATACGTAAAAACGTATTAAATAAATAACACCTCTAACGGACCAAAAAAAATCTAAGGACGAGATACAAAGTTTGGTTTGTTTTCAACGTTTTGAAATTTAACACTTAACCTTTTTTAAAATCAAAAAAACATTTTGTTAAACCAAAACAACGAATTGTGAAAAACATTTTTCGAATTTTGGTTTTCTAAAACTGAAAACAAAAAGCTTTTTAAAAAGAAAGAAGAAAAAAACTTTTGGAAATAAAAAAAGAGAAAAAAAAGAAATAGTACCGATATCGATATAGTACACGAGATCTTTTTCCAAATTGCTTCCGTCACGTAGGTAGCTTGGGGAGCAAGCTAGGCGAACACAGTCCATCACCGATTGGAGTCAATCCATTTTCATCCTCCTCTTTTGCAGATCGTCGCCACAAAAGATCCCGTTACTGTAAGCATATTACAAAGATGAAGATTTAGCTTAGAGTTAGCCACTAAAAGGAACAAAAATTTTAAAAGAGAGTAAATCTAAAATCTGAGGGCTCTGAGTAGAGTAGTATTGGATGATCGAGACATCGTCGTTATCACCTCGAGGGTCATCGGAGAAAGAGATCCTCCTCGCGTCAAATGAGTCGTCGGGATCAAAATCGAGTATAAAGCAATCTTCTTTTCCCTCAAAGATCTTCATGTCTTGTCTTGTTTTAAGACAGAATATACCTCTGAGAGGTGTCCCATCATCTTCTTCTACTTTCTCCTCCGTTGTGACCCTCTTTCTTTTTTTGCTCTGGGTCGTCTTCTTCTTCGTCTCATATTGATTTGGCTCTATCTCCACAACTTTCGGTCGCTTAATCGCCATCTTTTTACTTCTCTAGATAAGAAAGTTTCGATCTTTAATGGAGAAAGAGAGAGATTAAGTTTCAAAATTGCAAAGTGACCGTTGCAATGATTGGATTGGATTATATGTCTGATTGATTTGATTTCAATTTCGAATTTTATGCAAAATTCAGGTAAGGCGTTTCAATGACCTAATGGGTTAACGTGAAGCCCAAGACTCTTCTTCTCTAAGCTTGTCTCTATGAGTAATGAATGAATTGTGAAACTCGTCTTCATTATATATGTTTCTTTAAGTGTATCTAAGTGTCTTGGATTGTGCTATATGAAATCTCTAAAAATTTTTGACTCGCAATAGAAAGAAGTGTATGTTATATATAAATATATGAGACATTTAATCGATATTTATACGAATTCAAAGATAATCTCATCTAATTTATGGAAGTTCTAACACAAATATAAAATCGGTAAGTTTTTAATCGTCAATGTCGTGTTTTAGTATAAGGTTGGACAAATTAACCGGAAGCGGAACTGAAAACTGAAACCAAAAAAATTATAAAATATTTGAACGGTTCTAATTTTTGAAAATTGAACCGAAATATTTCGAGTAATAAATAAAACCCAAACGTATTACAAAAACCGAAAATTAGTCGAAATTACTGCCCAAACAATTACTTTTTCAATCGGATCCGAATCTGAACCGAACCAAAACTAAATTGAATCGAAAAACATGGTTCCAAAATTTAGTAACCGAATTAATCGAACCGAAGAACCAATGTCCACCCTAATTTGGTTTTATCTTTCTGTACAAAGCTGTAAATCGAAAGTTTAAAAAAAAAAGTAATTAACAACCAAAGTCTTTACAAGACATTCAAAGTGCTTCTCATGTTCAATTGCTACATACACAGTTTTATAAAAACCACATGGCCAATAAAAAAAGGGTTGCAAACTACACAATATACTTTTATTGGGTTGAAAACATAAAAACGAACAAAACTCGAGTGTTTTCCGAAAATAACTAAAAAACTATGATATTATCCACTATTAATTAAATTGTTGTTTTGGTAACAAAACATATAAAGTAGTGAAGATTTTGAAAAATTAAAAAAATAAATAAATTAGAGAGACAAGAAGTCTTTCTTCGGAGAGTCTATAATTTCTTCTTGCCAGAAAATCAAAAACATCCTCTCTTTTTTTTTTTCATCTTCGTCTCCTTCTTCGAAACCCTAATCTCTTCTTCTCGATTCGGATCAAGAGGAAACCCTAAATTCTTCCTGTAATCGTAAATCTCTATGAACTAATCTATACATCGATGTGCGATCTCTAGGGTTTCTGTAGATTCGAACATTGAGTGAAAGGGGATTTTTCTGTGGAGGATCTCTCTCGCTTTTTTGAATCGTTTCCGATGGCGAAAGGAACAGCCACTGGCGGCGAGTTTGTGGTTGTTTCACAGGTTCGTACAGGTTGTAAAAGGGAATTGCAATTCGTTTTGAAATCTCAGTCTGAGATCTGTGGTGGCGAGTCTTTAGGTCGGACTCGTGCGAGCAAAATCAAGAATGGTTGCGGCGGCGACTCGCCGAGTGAGAAACCGAGTCGTCGTTCTGGGAAGAAGATGCGTTTTAGAAAAGATGAGGATGTTGTAATGTCTGATACTGTTGAAGAAGATGATGAAGGTAGTAAGAGTGATGTTGTTGATGTTGATGAAGGAAAAGGGTTGTGTAGTGACTCTGCTCTTGTTGTGTCTGTGAGTGAAGTAGACGATAAGGAGGAAACTGAGAAAGGTTTACAGAGAGTTAATGGTAGACAATTAGTTTTGGCTTGTCCTGCGGATTTTAGTGTGTTGCCAAAACTGGCTTCAAGATCTTGTAATGTTAAGTCGGAAACTGGTTTGGTTCATGAGAAGCCTTGTAGAAGGTTGACTAGGTCGATGTTGAAGTCTGAGGGTATCAAATCTGAGGATAATGCTGAGGAAGATCATGTGAATCAAGAGAAAGATGCGAAATGTAGCGAAGAGAGTTGCGTAGATGCTTCTAGTCCAGTGGCATCTGAGAAGGAGGAGATGATTCAAGAGCAAAATAGTGTGGATCTATGCGTTGAGCGTCCTAGTGGGTTATTAAAGATGAGTGGTCAAACTCGACGTGTTGATAAGAAGGAAGGTGATGATACAGTAGATAAGCCTGTGAGGAGGTTTACTAGGTCATTAGTCAATCCTAGTGTGGAAAATAATGCCGAACCAGCAGACTTGTTCAAGGTAGGTGAGCATACCAGTGATGCCGTAATGGATGATTGTCAAAGTCCTTCGTTCACAACTCCAAATAAGCGTGGAAGGCCGAAGAAAGTTTTAAGGAATTTCCCAGCAAAGCTGAAAGAAATCTTTGATTCTAGTATTCTTGAGGATCTAACTGTGTACTATCTTCGAGGGGCAAAGGTATTTGGTTGGTTCTTACACTTCTCTATTTGTGTAGAAACAGATCTGATATAGCTGATGTGCATGTCACCATGTTCTCGTAGATGAGAGAGGCAGGGACTAGAGGGCTTAAAGGAGTAATAAAAGGAAAAGGAGTTTTGTGCTTTTGTGGTTTCTGCAAAGGAACTCAAGTTAGTTATATTCTACTATTCTTAAAGGTTTTGTAATTGGTCCTGCCTAATGATAGCATGTTGATTTAAGTTTTTTTAATTCATTTCAACAGGTAGTAAGCCCAGCCGTGTACGAGCAGCATGCTTCTAGCACAAACAAGCGCCCACCTGAATATATCTTATTGGAGTCTGGATTCACACTTCGTGATGTCATGAATGCATGCAAGGAAACTCCCTTGGCTACACTAGAAGAAAAACTTCGTGCGGTAGTTGGGCCAGCTTTAAAGAAATCTAGCCTCTGTTTCAATTGCCAAGGTTACTGATTGGTTCATTTGCTTAAGCAGTAATATAAAAACCGAGAGACCGTTTTCAACCTGCTCTTTTTAATTTTAAAAAATTCAGGCTGGTTACATTTCATTGATTGCAGGTCCAATGGTTGAACCTTCTGAAACAAAGTCATTAGTTGTGTGCAATTCTTGTTTGGAGGGAAACGGGCTCGATAGGAGTCCTTCTAAAGAAAATGATGCAATTAAAGGGTATGGCTCATTGTTCTTTATTTTTTATCCTTATAAGCAGTTTAAGCATACAAAACTAAGATGAACATACAAATAGCCTGTTCAGTTAGATTTTCAGGCTGATAGGGTAAGGTAGCAGATTTTATTCCGGAAAATAATTTTCTTTGCATGTAACGTGGATTGTGAGCTGTATATTTCTCTAATAGATGGCTACTTATGTAGGGTTCCGTAAGTACTAATATGCATAACTGCGTTTTGGGTATATCTAATCTAATACACCATTAACTATGCGAACCTTTATTTATTTCATTTTTTTCTGCATCTGCCCTTAATTTTCTATAGATCGTCTAAGCCAAGTGTGGTTCCAAGCACTAACCCTGGCCGAAGTAACAGGCGAGAACAACCACCCAAAAAGTGAGTATTCTTGTTATATGGATTGAGCCAAATATGCGATGGTTCTGCTTTCTAGTTGTATTGTATTGCCTTTTGGTGTTTTGCTGCCTGTTATGTTTTAAATCGATCGGAGTTTGTTAAATTAGCATTCTGGAAAATTATTATTTGAGAATATAGCACCGGAAGTGTCACACAGACTCTTCAGTTTTGTGGTGTCTTGCGGATAGAATTCTTCCAAGAATCCAAGACTAAGATGCATAACTTTCTTTTTTGCATATATATATGTATATCGATTCCATTATCATAAGTTTGACTCTATTTATTGGGTATGCTAAATTTATCTTGGGTTTCGACAGATCACCTGAGCCAGGAACTATTTCGAGTCAGTCGAAATCCAGCTCAATGAAAACCAACAGCCAAGGGAAAATAACCAGAAAGTGAGTAGTTTGGTTATAAGTGGGATAGCACTTATCTGATTGTTGTCTTTCTGTTCTATCTGGCGTACTTATTTTTGTTCTTAACCTATCTTTTGTCATTTTGGAAGGGATCTGAGGCTGCACAAACTTGTTTTTGAGGATGATGTACTGCCAGATGGGACTGAAGTGGGTTACTTTCTTGCTGGAAAGGTAATATCTGCATAAAAGTGCCTTTTATAGCCCATTTTTGTACCTGTTTTTACTTCAACCATTTCATTCATTGTGCAGAAACTGCTTGTCGGCTATAAGAAGGGATTTGGGATACATTGTTCTTGTTGCAACACAGTGGTAAGCTCTCTTTAACGTCAAATGATCTTTCCTGAATTTAGTATAGGGCTCTGAATCGGCCTTTACATCGTTTATGGTTCTAGGTCAGTCCTTCATCGTTTGAGGCTCATGCTGGCTGCGCAAGTCGTCGGAAACCGTAAGTTCCTTGCAACTATTTCCTTATTTATGTTCTAATAGTAATGGTTTGCGCCTGTTCTACTGCTTTTTTTTTTCAAGGTGGTTTTGTACTTTTCTGATATAATCAAACTATAGTAAGTTTATATAATAATTTACTGGATATACAAGAAACTGAGGATTATAGTAGTGATGCTACTCCCACTCTCCTTGGAAACCCAAAAGCCAGAACCATTCTTAATTCTCTGTATATGATTACAAAGATAATTTTTTGGGTGCTTTGATATACTGTCAGTGTAATAGTCATAGTAATGTTTGTGGATCCTTAAGATCATTGAGTGTGCTATTCACTGAAAAACTGTTGAAATAACTAGTTCGTTCTCTATTGATGATTAGGTTTCAGCACATTTATACAACCAATGGGGTGTCTCTTCACGAACTATCAGTAGCACTATCAATGGACGAGAGGTTTTCCATCCGTGAAAATGATGACCTTTGCACCATCTGTAAGGATGGCGGTGAACTCTTGTGTTGTGATACATGTCCAAGATCATATCATATAGGTTTGGATTATGCACTTTTCCTTGTTTCTTTGTTGGAATCCTTCAATTGCTATTTTAAAATGTTTTTGGAGCATCAACTTGATGGAAATTACCTTTTTGTTTTGGTTGTATCTAGTATGTGCTTCTCTACCAAGCCTTCCAAATGAGAGGTGGTCCTGCAAATATTGCGTGAATATGATTGAGAGAGAGAAGTTCGTGGACAGCAACCGTAACGCCATTGCTGCTGGTAGAGTTCATGGAGTTGATGCAATTGCTCAGATAACCCAAAGATGCATTCGAATTGTCAGCTCCCTCGGTAGCGAGCTCCCAAGTGTGTGCGTGTTATGCAGGTAAAGATCGAGCTTTTCTATCATATGAAATGTCCTGGTGGTTGCCTTTACATTAATAAATTTCTTAATATTCTGTACCTGATAGAAAGCTGTAATGTGGTAGTCTAATAAGGTCTTTGGCAACTATATTAGACTTTGATGTTTTCGTTTGGCTTGTAGTTATTTTTTTATCAATTAGTTTGCATATATTTGGTTCAGAAGATGCATTTAGACATTGGCTGCATTCTCTCCTTGTTGAAACCATTTCCTTCTGAGCTTGACCTGTATGTAATTTTCGTTGCTTTTTCAGAGGTCATAGTTTTTGCAGGCTGGGCTTCAATTCTCGCACTGTGATTATCTGCGATCAGGTATCTTGTTGGCTATTGCTGTGTTGAGACCTGTGCCTCTTAAATTTTCCGTCTGGTTTTCACCATTTTCTGTTTGTATGCGTTTCCCTCAGTGTGAAAAGGAATTCCATGTTGGCTGTTTGAAAGAACATAACATTGCTGATCTCAAGGTGCTTTACCTCTTTGGCACATTCATTCCCTCTTTATTTTCTCTCGGGTGAAAATTTATTATCCATCTCATCGTACTTGTTTATGTCTTTAACAGGAGCTACCGGAAGACAAATGGTTCTGTTCCCTTGGGTGCAAAAAGATAAACACTGCATTGGACAGTCTGATAGTTCATGGGGAAGAGAAGCTCAGTAACAACTTTCTGAGTTTTATAAGGAAGAAGCAAAAGCC
This sequence comes from Anastatica hierochuntica, assembly GCA_900406275.1. NCBI lineage: Eukaryota > Viridiplantae > Streptophyta > Magnoliopsida > Brassicales > Brassicaceae > Anastatica > Anastatica hierochuntica. Next base: position 26,324 of record OVAN01002390.1, on the reverse strand, counting down.
TAACGAAGAAAGCTGTCTGGATGACAACACCACTCCGGACATAAGATGGAGGGTCCTTAGTGGGAAGTTGACCTCTTCAGATGACACAAAAGCTTTGCTTGCAAAGGCAGTCTCTATTCTTCACGTAACTCCCACGCCACATTTCAAAATCTTCGTTTTTACTTGTGCTTATATTATTTATGAAGGTTTAACATTGTTTGTTCCTTTTAACCGTGGTATGCTATAGGAGCGGTTTGATCCTATCTGTGAATCTGGGACCAGGGGAGATCTCATACCAGCAATGGTGTATGGGTAAGTGCAAAATGTTGTATCTACAATAAGTCAAGTGCAAGATTCTGTCATGAAACCCATCAAGCTAATGAACCACTTTGGGTGTTGAACAGAAGGAAAGCAAAGGGTCAAGATTTTAGTGGCATGTACTGCACTATGTTAACTGTGGAGTAAGACTCGTCTTCTTTCCACTTTACTCTACTTTTTGCGATGTTTCATCTCTCTTATTTGTTTTTTTTGTTTTGCGCGCTTGTGCAGTGAAGTGATCGTTTCAGTGGGAATATTTAGGGTATTTGGGTCAGAAATTGCAGAACTCCCTCTGGTTGCTACGAGCAAAGATTCTCAAGGACAGGTAACTAGTTCTCATCTTTATAGCAGGTTTCCGTCTCTGTAGAATGATCATCAACGGATTTGCTCTTGCTGTCATATCCACACGTGTTTTTATTTAGAATGGCTTAAGAGCAGAACAATTTATAAGCATATTAGTTGCAGAAGGAATTGTCATGCCTTGTCGAGATCCCTTGTGATTGCTTCTTTTTTTGACAGTTATGTTTTTCTTTTACTCCTTGTAGGGTTACTTCCAATGCCTGTTTGCTTGCATCCAGAGGCTACTCGGGTTTCTAAACGTGAAACATCTCGTACTACCAGCAGCAGATGAAGCCAAATCCATATGGACTGACAAATTCGGTTTCACCAAGATGACCGAAGAGGAGGTATATTTATATCTACAAAGCTGGTCAGTAATCTTATAACTCTCCATCTCTGATACACTGTTTTTGTGGTTGTGTAGGTAAACGAATACAGAAAAGACTACTCGGTGATGTTCTTTCACGGAACATCAATGTTGAGAAAGGCAGTGCCTGCAACAGGAGCCGCCGTGAGCAAAGCCGAGGACAGTATGGAGGAGCAGAAGTAAAAAAGCTTAAGCTTAAGCTTAAGGTTATCTTTTTTGGTATCGAAAAGCCGATTGGGATTATCTTTGGATCTAATTTCGGGTAGTAGTCGCTATTTTCGTGTACAGGTTTCTGTTTTATCCCTAATGTATCTTTCTTTAACAATTGAAAGATTGCATTTACACACAATGGGTTCAAGAACAATATGGTTTTTGGTAGAACAGTAGAGAGAGAGAGAGAGAGAGAAGGTGTGGGAAAGTAAATGAGTCCAAACCATATCTCTGGATATTCTTTTGGTGGCTATTATTATCTTATGAAGCTAATTTTTTGTATTTTATTATGTACAAAGAAGTGATGTTTTTGAACCAAAAGGTGATATTCTAAAGTCATTTATCGGACGAGTTTTTAGATGATTTTGGTGAAGACCGTTGTGAAATCTCAAAATTCTTTTTGAAGCAAACCGATATTGCATCAAACCGGCCCGAAACTCCCTTATTAGTTATTACATATGGTTCTATAAAAATTTTCACCCAAATACTCGAACCATAAAGCGAATAGTGTGAAAAAATTACTTCCACAATATAATTTAGCTAGAAAAGTTGATCAAATTAATTTCTAGCTGTGGATATCTTAAACCAGGACATTAAACCGGTTTGGTTAACATTGAACCATAATTAAAAATTTAGGGCGACACATGAGCGGGAAGGAGAGCGTCTCACGCCCGCTAAATAATTTCAAAACTCAAAAAAAATTAAAAAAACGTTAGTGAAACTGCCCTTATATATCTGTATAATTACAAAACTACCCCTCACGATCTCTTTAAGCCCTTTCACTTTCCCACTCTTCTTCTCCAAAACTCATTTGCGTTTTTTACTTTGTTCTCCGATCGCTCTGAAATTCTCAAAGGTTAGGGTTCGAATCAATCGATTTCTGATTTCTTCTTCATCATTTCTCTCGCGTTTGTTAAGGCTTTTTCTAAATTGCTAATGGATTGTTGTTGATTTGACAGAGATGGGTCAGATCCAGTACTCAGACAAATACTTCGATGATACTTTTGAATACAGGTAAAATTTTCTCCGTTTTGATTTTCATTGGAGTTTTTGAAATTCTAATCGCGTGATTTGTTTATGTTTTCTTCATCTTCTGAATCAGGCATGTTGTGCTTCCTCCTGAAGTTGCTAAGCTTCTACCGAAGAATCGTATTCTTTCGGAAGTAAGTTTTAGTTATGGCTTCCTCTTTGAGTAATTCGTGTTCACTGTTATTTTGAAATTGAGAACATGATCTTTGAGTTATTAGGGTTTGAAGTTTGCGCTTGCCTTTCTGGGTTTCATTTGAATCTTTGATCTTACATGAAAAAGTTCTTCTTTTGATCTGAACATAAGTATTTGTTATTAATCATTGAAGCAAAGTTCCAGGCATCTGAACAATGATCAGATTTGACTTAATGGCAGAACTCTTGTTTAAGCATTTGATGTAGCTTGTAGTTAAGCTAAATCCTAGGCTTTGTATCGTCTCTTGCGGTTTCGTGCTTATTTTTCTTTCGGTATTTGCGAATTTAGGTGAATGTTAAAAGTGGAGTTTTAGGTATTGTGGCATATTTCACAAACTCTAGATTCTCAATTCTTGGATTTGATGCGATGAATTGGTTTTGTTTTACAATCTGGTTTCGTAGAGCGAGTGGCGTGCAATAGGAGTGCAGCAAAGCCGTGGATGGGTTCATTACGCAATTCATCGTCCTGAGCCACACATCATGCTCTTTAGGAGGCCACTCAACTACCAGCAGGAGAACCAAGCTCAAAATGTGATCGCTAAGTAGAATTTCTCCTAAAATAATATCGGTTTACGTCTCTCGTAAACAAGGTTTTAAAAACACTATGATGATACATTTCCCTAGCTCCTTGCTTCTTTTTCTTTTTTACGTTAATGAGGTCTCTTCATTGGAGAGAGTTATGTGAGTTGGTAGAACAACTTCTTATGTTTGAACTAGTGCTTGGTTAAGTGTTATGAGTTCTTCTTGTTTTAAACATTTCAATGCATTATTGTGGTTCGATGTTTCATATTCATCATGTTCAAAGATTGTATCACTCAATTAGTTGTTCTTTAGTCACTAGACGTTTTTTTTTGTCACGAATACACTGTTTGTTAGTTAGACCGGTGGGAAAGATTTGCATCGGAGCTAAACCAATCCAGTCTTACGAAGCTAACATGGGAAAACAAGGAGTCTCGTGCTTGTGCCGTTTTAGCAAGGCCATCGACACGGACATTAGGTACCTTAGAAATAAAACACAAAAGAAACTCTGAAAATTTGTTTCGAAGAGAGAAAAAATAGTGCAAGTTCGTGTTAAAGGCCGGCCAATCCAGGGGATTCTCTGTCACTGTGACAGACAATTTGACTCTATCCTGACTGAAAAATGGTGCATCTCCAGAAGATTTGACATAAACTAAAGAAGACCGTCAAACTCGGCGTGAAGAGAGGTTAGACTCTGTCTACCAAGAAGCATCGACTTGACACGTGAGGAATAGAGTTGTCACCGTAGGCAACACCGATGAGATCTCTGTCACTAGACATCTTTTTGGCTCTTTGATTTGATGATAATGAGTAAACTAAGGCAGCTTTAGTGTCATCTCAAACCACTAAAACCCATTTTCAAAGTAACCAAAGACAACTTTAATGTTTTCTCAAAGCCTTAAAACCCATCTTCAAGGTAAACAAAGAAAACTTCATTGTCTTGTGTAGTGGTTTCGGAATCATTATGAGGCTTTTACAAGTTTCAACTTTGGGTGGCAAATGGGTTTTCAGTTCGGGTTTGGGGTTTTTATGTTCTTGAGTTTAAGATCCATTCATGGATTCTGAAAATTCGGTTCGGGCATTTAGGTGAACAATCGGTATTTTGGATATTTCAGGCCTTTCATATATTTTGGATATTTAGGATGTTTTTGCTGCTTTTGGATGTTTTCGGATAGTTTTTGAATATTACATCAAACAATAACTAATATATTTTGGTATATAATTATAATTCATATATTTTTAGATATCAGAAAAATCTCGATTCACCTTGGTCCAATCCCATTTTTTCCGGCTCTTGCGTTTAGGATCCTTTCAGTATTTAAAGTCCGGTTCAGGCTTCGGATTCGGTTCGGTTAGGTTCTTCGTCGTCGACTATTTTGCATGCCCCTAGTTTCAACTTTCAACCGAGTTGCAAGCTGCGAAGGACATGGTCGTATGCCACACAATATATGATAGGTGCTCTAATTTAATTCAAAAGAAAATAAACAAAATGATTTTAGGTGTAAGCAAGCAAATAAGATTTTAGATTCTAAAAGTTTGGTCGACTAAGTAATTATTTTATTTTAGTGACATGTATATTATTAATTTCATTAAAACATAGTATGTGAAATCCTTAAACCATTTTGAGGTGAATATAATCTTATCGCATGGTTGTTTTTGCTAATAAGAAAGCAAAAAAAAGTTAGGTAATTTTGCGGATATGCTACTAAATTTGACTATATAGTGTTGATGTATCATAATTTTAAAAAAGCGAAAAGGTAAAAATGGACCAATCTATACTAGATTTGGTTTTTATTTTTTCTAAAATTGAAAACCAAATCCAAACTGAGATCTAAATTGATCATCTCTGCCTCAAACCAATATTATTCTAAGTAGAGTAACTTTGGATAAGGGCACTTCCATTAGGGGTTCTAATGGAGGGGTTCACACCAAAATCAATAAAAAAAAATAATAAAACACAAACCCCGAGGAACTCGAGCTCTCTCGAGCTCCTCCGAGTGAATCCGAATCATAAGGGGTTCGCCACGTGGCGACACCCCATTGGTCCGATTTTTTTTTTTTTTTAAACGGAAAAAAAAAAATTTTAAATCATTTTTTTATGGGGTTCACCAATGGGGATGATTCTTTTGCCTGCAAAAGTAAGAGACAAGGAGTTGAAAACACAAGGAGAAAAAAAGAAAAGTGTATGTCCCAAATATAAAAGACAAATCAAAGTTTATATGAGCAAAAAGCCTTTAGTTTATATTCTCATTCACTTGACAATTATCTCTTTTGCTCTTTGATGTAATAAAACTCAATAAGACCACACCAAACAAAGACAGCTCAATGTCTCCTTAAGGCCTTAAACCTAACACATGCATCTTTCTTCCTTGTTTTGAGGTAAACATATATGCTTTTTTCTTGTTCATTTGTTTTATATATATACTCTTGAGTGGTAGTATTATTGTGCCCATCAATCTTCTTATTTTCTAGAACCTTTTCATATTACTCATGCATTTAAATCCTTACTCTTCATAAATTTAATATTTTTTAATTTATAATCAGTGATTTGTTACTTTTTTTAACACAAAATTGAATCGACAAAACCCGAATGTATGACCAATCATTGTCACTTAAAATCAAGGTCGACTCAATTGTAGTCTGGACCCTAGGAGAAAAAATTGTCGGTCCTCTTAATTTAATTTTCTTCTTTTATTTTTTTGCTAAATATTTTTAAAATTTTTTTATCAACCACACAATAACTTAAAATCGACTTCCGCACTGGTTACCTAACTAGGAGGAAAAATATTTTTGATCATACGAATTTACTATCTATACATAAAACACATAAATTTTTATAGATACTTTTAAACTATTAAAAGTTATTTACTAATTTAATAAAAATAAACCTCTTAATTAGTGAGACTCGGGACTTGGTCAGGACGGTTTTCTCTTTTGTCCTTCATCTAAGCTATTCCTATACCACAGATTCCCTCGTTCTTAAATTAAGAATCAAACCCCATGGAAAAAACCAGTAAAAATAGACAATTAACCACTTTACTAAAACATGTATCTAGATTATTTAATCATTAATGCCATCACAATTGAGCCTCTTGTTCATGATAAATTCGATTTTCTCTTGAACATATGAATAGATATATTTTTCCCTTTGGGTTCTTATACACAATATAATTTTTTACAATTAGTGAGAATCTAAAATCGCTAATTCAATTATTGATTTATTTTAGCATCACAATATTTGTATTGGTACTCCAACTTTTTTTTTTGATAATTTTGGTACTCTAACTTGGTATTTTAATAAGAGAATTATGTTTCCTCCAAATTAGTTGGAAGTGATATTACTTTTAACTTGTAACATTACATGCAAATATATTATTTGCATTCAAAACTAATGGATAATTAACTACATCTTCCATTAGAGGGCCCTCCAATATGTGGTTGAGTGGTGCTAACATGATTAACACACTCATCTTAAATACAACTTTTTTTTTTGTTAAACATCTTAAATTCGACTTTTAAAAAGTGTTTCATAGAAAATATAAAGTCTTCATGATTATCAATCTACCATCTAACATTAAAACAAAAAATTATGAACTTGGACGGCTATAAGTTGAGTGAAATGACTATTCAAATATGTTAAACTTTTACTTAAAACATCTCTATGTAAAAAATAATTTTAGGTGGATGTTTTTTCCTACTTGGAGCTATAAATTCTTCTTTTTTTTTTGCTACTTCCTCCGTTTTCCAATAGATGATGTTTTAGAATATTATTTTTGTTCCAGATTAGACGATTCACAAATCTATACAAATTTTTGGGTTTTTTTTTCTGTTAGTATTCTGCATTTTGATTTTTTATTGATTGAATGAAGTGTAGTTAATGTTGTTTTTATAGAAAAAGAGGTAAATCGAACAAAAGTTAGCGAATCTTTAATTTGTATGTCGAATGTTAAAACATCAAATAAAAAAACGGAGGGAGCAATTTAAAAGATTGAGGAGTTTTTGCATCACTATAAAATGCAAAGGATTTACAATAATGAGAAACAAACTACTTAATAATATTAAACCAAAAAAGAAAATGTGAAACAAGCATATTATTTTCAGAAACTAGTCTTTGAGACACTAAATTTGGATCAAATACTGAATCTTTTTTTCTTTGCAATTCCAATAATGAATTTGATATCTTATCTAATATCTACTTTATTTATGAATTAACAAATAAACCTTTTGTAACTTTTTTAAAAAAGGATGGGTCCATATGATTTAGCCAATGTACCTAATGATATCTAAGGTTCTATTAACATTGGCCATTTACTAGCAAATGGTCGGGTTATTAAGCAGCATTATAACTTTATCTAAACGAATAATATGATTAATCTTTCTATTAAACCATTTTAGTTCATGAAAAATATATATGTAATTCACTTAATTAGACTATTAGACTTAATGATTGAAGCCACTAACAAATTCCGGCGGCAGATCAAAAAGTTCACTCAAATAAATAACAATTCCAAAATATAATTTTCTCAAGAACTTTCCGGAAAATTGGAACCAATCTTTAGTTTCTTTTGTATTATAATATTTTATTGTTAACAAATATATATCCTTAATTTTTTTTAAAAAATTAACTCTCACTTTTATGTTGTAATCATTATTTTGAATCTTTCATTATATATGATCATGCTATATTTCATCTTCTCACTTTGTTCTTATATTCTTTTTCTTTAATATAAGATAAGTATAATTAAACTCGTTTCAATATATATAGAACCTTTAATTAATGCTTTGCTTAGAGCTAGATGCATGCACTATTTTTTCCTTCATTGTATTTAGTTGCATTTACAATCTCAATGTCTAAACTAATTGCAAAAATCTTAAAAATTAAAAGTGATTTGCAATGACAAAAGAAACTAAAAGTGTTACAAAAAAGAGAAAACTAAAAGAATAATGATGGATACAAACACGTTTTCATAAATTTTTGAAGATCATGCATAACAATACGAAAATAATCAAGAACCTTAGATTAATTCATTTCCACAACTTCTCAAAATGTGATTACTTTTTTACTTTTATTTTTTCGATAATAGAGAATTTTACTAAAAATATCTCATTATTATATTAATATTTTTTAATTCCGAAAATTTAAATAATTGTAGAACCATGGTTATTCGCTAAAATAGCCAATAAAAAAGTTGAAATCTTTTTAATTATCAAATTATCCCTTGTTTTTTTTTGTAAAAATTATCTCTTGTTTAACATGGTTATTAAAAAATGTCTCTTGCTTAACATGCTTATTAAAAAAAAAGTCTCTTGTTAACTCCATTAAATATTATCAAAGATATACAAAGGGTTAATACTATACTAATTTTAGCGCAATATGATATTCATTTGTTTGTAAATTAAGACAAGAAAATATAATCATACGAAATCCCCAAGCTTCCCCATCAACAAACTTAGACGTTGCTCATCTTTTTCTTTAAACTCAAGGTATTATAACACTTGCAATAAATCTATAATAGCTAGATTTTTTAATACTTACTAACAAAGAAAATTTAATACTTAGGAGCAAATATTAACTAGTAAATTAGCAAATATTAACCATCTGCTACAATAGTAGTTAACTTAACTATTACATTAACAAATGCAAAGAAAAACAATATAATGATTTTTAGGTTCTTAGGCCTCTCTCCACCATTCAATTAAATTTACTGCCGCTGTGGAGTGACCGCAAAGACGGACATGTAACTATTTGACTAAAGGCACTTCCCAAAAAACGCAATTTCAGAATTACAAATTAATACTAATCGATACTCCTTTTAAAGTTGATGCTCAAATTTTTCTGTTCTCTTTTCAAAGTTGTATTCCTCCGTTTCAATTTTATTTTATTTTTACTTCGATCTCTCCATTTCAATTTAAACGATATTTTAGAAATAATTTTTGAATTCCGGTTTAAACGATATTTGTTTTACTTCTATGTAAAAATTCAATGTTATTTGATGTTTGTGTTTATTTGTATTATAAAATTTGACGATTACTGGTTAAATTAGCTTTTAGTTGATGTAAACTTTATAAAACAAATTTATAAACTGAAAAAATCCGTAAATTTCTAGTCGATTCGTAACAATCTGAACAGGGTCGGCCCTCGGCCATGAGTTACGAAACATTTGTTTCAAGCCCCCAAATTTTTTTGAATTAATATGCATAGATCACCTGGCCCCCAAACCGAGCAAAAAAAATTATATATAGAATTCCTCCCCAAAACTGTATAAACTTATAGCCTCTCAAATCTCAGAGCCGATCCTGAATCTGAAATATAATTTCGAAATATAAACAGTATTTTTCAACGAAAATGTTAGTTAAATTACCACCAAAACCTTTTAAATATTACCATTTCATGATTAAAAAATACAACTTTTTTCCTGTCTGTTTTTTATACACATCTCCAAAGTTTTTTCAAGTAACACTATTTCTAAAAATATTAACAATCAAGAGTTGTAAATTAAAAAAAAAGTTGAAGTTTTTTTTGTTATTATCTTTAACAAAAAAAAGTTTTTTTGTTATTATGAACCGAAGAAACTGAAGTTTATTTATTTAATTGTATTTTAAATATAAAAAGGAATAAATATTTTGTAGTTGAAGCCAAAAAGGAAAAAACCAACTTTGGGAAGCAGGGAAGTGTGATACGTGTCAAATAACGAATAGGTGCAAGTCAAATTTTTTTCTTAAACGTTCGTGTTACGGTAAGATTTTCTTCAAACCAGGTCCACTTATTTTTTTTGCTTTCTTTCTTCATCTCTCTCTCTCTCTCTCGTCTTCGTCTTCAGCTTAAATTCTTCTCTCGGAGGTGTGTGATACTCGAAGCGAAGAGATTCAGATTCACTGGTAAGGTTTATGATGATGATGCCGTCTCTTTCATTCTCTCTGTGTTTTTTTTCCCTTTCAAGTTTCGTTTTCTTTTGGCGATGGTGGAAATTTATTAGGCTCTTTTGGTTTTTTGATCTCGATTTGTATTCTCTACGGGAATGCTTTTCTGGATCTTCGTTTAATTTTGGATCTGATTCGAGGTTTGTGTTATGATAATGTGAGATTTAGGGTTCTTATTTACATTTTTTTAATCGCGTTGTGTCAAGTGAAATCTGTGTAGAGATGCGATCGAGAATCTGATTTTTGATAAATTTTTGAGGATTTTATCGCCATTTTTGTGATCTGTTGCTGCCGAAATGGTTTTAAGAATTTTCATATGTGTGTTTTGTTTTCCGATTGTTGTTGTTGATGTAGAGATTCGATTTCTCATGATTGTTTTGACATTCCAGGTGCATGCTTGGTCTCGAGTTTTGATCTCTAGAGGATTACAAATCACTGGAAAGATAAGGAATCTACATTAGTGGGAAACATGTTCTTGGACGATGAACTTATGATTCCACTTCAATGTGGCTTTAAGGATCTTGGTCAGATGAAATATCTGAGGTATTGAAAACTGATCGAGCATCATATCGAGTTTTTGGAGATGATCTAGTCATTTTGGAGAAGCTGTATTTGTGTATATTTGGTAGATAATTAGGCGTTTTTTTGCTACTACAGTTAAAAGGGGTTGTTGTTGATTGATCCAATGGCTATTGCTGGCCTGCAAAACATTTTGGCGATTGATTCATCTTTCCCCCGGGACTCTGAGGTTCGGGCAGCTAGATCGAGGGAAAATGAAGGTAGGCCAAGCGTCCGGGCATCCTCACTCCTACAGATGTGGAGAGAACTTGAGGATGAGCACGTGATGGGTCATGCTCGGGATAGAGATAGTGAGAGGAGGAGTGGTTCTTCTCCCTCTAATGATTTGCGGGGTAATAATATAGGTGCAGACAATGTCAATATAGATAGTGTTAATTTGGGCGGGAATGAACTTGGTGGATGGTCCCCCACCCCAAGTCATGTTGAGTCACATAACTCAAGTGACGATCTCAGCCCTTATCCAAGCGAGCACTCTTCAGATCTGGGGATGGTTGAAAGGGAAAGAGTTCGACAAATTTTTCGTGAGTGGATGAGCTCTGGGACAGGTCAACATACTACTTCTGCATTTCACACAGCTAACAGCCCGAGAGCCGAATGGCTTGGTGAAACGGAACAGGAAAGGGTGAGGTTCATAAGGGAGATGGTTCAGATGAATACCCAGCAGAGGCCTGTTGTTGGTGATCTCAGGGAAGAACAACCTATTGAAGCTGCTAACCAAATTGAAAGAGTACTCGATGGAATGCTTGTTAATGGGAACTGCATCCAGAATGAAGGTCCTAGAAGAGGCATACGCAAGTTATGTGGTAGGCAAGTGTTGGTGGATATGTTAAAAATGGCCGAGAGGGAAAGGCAGAGAGAGCTGCAGGGTTTGATGCAACATCATGCTGTATCAAACTTTGCTCATCGCAACCGCATTCAGGTTTGCTCATAAGACTTTTGTACTGTTTATTGCATTTCGGTTACTTCTCCCTGTAACGCTGAATATCTTCGTTTTTAGTGACTGTTCCCAAATTAGCATAAGTTGTGCTATATTGTCCAAAATCACAATGCCCAATACACTTACTCAGTCTTCTCAGTTACCAATATTTCTTAAGATTGCAAACATGCCCAGCCTTTACCGCTTCTAATTTGCACTCCTGGGTATTTCGAATAAATACCCGAACTAATTAGCAATAAGTCTAGATACCACTGTGAATCAGTGTCTCAGAGACTCAGACGAATGTGTATTGAAAGATGAGATAGTTTGTTTTTCTAATTGATTTGGTGATGTGCGTGAATGGATGGAGGATGTCAACATAGCTTCCATTCCTGTTGTGGTCATTCCATCAGAGTTAATAGATATGCTGAGCAACTCTTAGTTACTTCCTCATATTTACGCATGTTATTTTTTTGTGTGCCATTGCAAGTCTCAACTCTATCTTTTGGGTTTTGGTTGACATAGATGGTCATGATTCCTAACTGTTTTTGCAGGCATTGTTAAAGGGGAGGTTCTTGCGAAATAGTGTCAACGATGATAAAGAAAAACCAACATCATCTGCAGCTAGTGAGTTGGGTTTTCTACGAGAGAGGCAAACTGTATCTGAGCTGAGGTAGCTGATCTTCTGTATTAAAAAATTCATGCTTAACTGTTTATTTCTAGAAGCGTTTTTCTGCCCCTTTTTAGGTCTTATATGCGGTATAATATCCTATGCTGGCCTAGGTTTTCAGACCTTTATGATCTTTACATATTAACGGATCTAAAGTTTGGAGTGCTTCCAGCCTTTGTTGGCCTTCCTCACCTTGAAGTTAAATGCCTAGCCCATTTTGTATGAGTTGTTAGTGGAATTGCATTTGCTGTTTCATTTTGTTTTTCATATTATTAGAGCAGCTCTACTCCGATAATCAAACTTTCTGATGCTTTAACGAGATTAAGAAAGTGATTTTTTACTCTGTATCTAACCATGGCAGGGAGGAATTTATATCCAGACTGGACCGGTCTGCCTCTGGTCAAGCGAGCAGTAGTCACTCGGATACCTCATCAAATGCTGAAAATGATGATAGTAGAGGTGAACAAAACAATATTGCAGACGGCGTTTCAGATCAAAATGGCAGAGAGGCTGACAACCAAAGTTCGTTGGATGAATTAACTAATTCTAGGCGCTGTCATAATTACAGCACAAGTTTGGAAGAAAGGACTGCGCGTGTACAAGGGTGGCAGGGGCAACTTTCTGAGAATATCCAAAGTGAATGGCGACAGTTGGCAAGTGATGAATTTTCCCAAAGAAGCAATGATGCTGAAGCAGACTTGAATAGTCATCGACAGGAGAATGCTACTGGGTGTTCATCCTCGTCAACTCGAGAAGATGAGGCTGGACGAGGCAGTCGTTCACAAGAGACTATCGATCTATCTGATGAACAGTCTCTGCAAATTCCCGAAGAAATTAACACCATGGGACCGAGAAACAGGACCCAGGAGCATCTAGCTGAGAGTATCAATCTAGCTGTCACGCTAGAGGAACACTCCGAGGAGGATATTCGGGAAAACGAAGAATCCGACTGGCAACTTATCAATGGAGAATCCGGTGAATGGAGAGATGACGCTGAAGAGGAGGCGGATACTGAAGTCCATGAGGATTTGCCAAATCAGTTGTCTCAAATATCATCCGCAGACGAGGGCAGAGAAGCCCAGGATCTCCTAGAACCCACAGAGACGCATCCTGAAGATGCTGAGGTTCAAAGCACACTACAAGACTGGTCAGAAGAACATTCTGATCAGGACACAGTTTCAATCGGAAGGGCTGCGACATTCTTTCTTCCAGATGATGATAACGAGAACATGGAACTCAGACAACTCTCAAGCAGGTACGGAACTAGTAATATTTCTGTTTCTCATTCTGAATTTATGTCTGATAACTTGCTGTTTGCACTACAGGAGACGTGTCTCAAGTCTTCTGCAAAGCGGGTTTAGGGAAAATCTTGACCAGTTAATACAATCTTACATGGACAGACGAAGTCGGAATCCTGTAGACTGGGAAGAACATGAGACTTTCCCTGACCCTGCATCAGTAGGTGAGCATACAGAACAGCATGATGATGCTCAGAGCGGTGGTCAAGAACTCGACGCTGTTGAATCTCCTCCTTTGTCTCTACCTTCCCCCGTGATTCCTGTTCAGCAACTCTGGGACCATGACCGATCCAATTCAAACTGGCCGGCTCATGATTTGCATCAGGGCATTGGAATGGTATGACAAAGTTCTTTTTCTAAAAACAAAGGAACTCATTTTGTTGACTTCTAAAACGATTAAACTTTGATCAACAAAATCTCTGTAGGATTGGGACTCGATCAACGACTTGAGAATTGACATGGGCAGAATACAACAAAGGATGGATAACCTGCAGAGGATGCTAGAGGCATGCATGGAAATGCAACTCGAGTTACAACGGTCCATAAGACAAGAAGTCTCTGCTGCGATGCATCGTTCTGCTGACTCGTCAGGTTTCTTATCCGTCTCTCAAATCACTCTATATATGTATATGTTCATGGTCATTGTAGTTGATGCTCACTGATCGATTTACAGGTTCGTCAAAGGACACAGAGAGCTACGAGTCGAAATGGGAATACGTAAGGAAAGGGATCTGCTGCGTATGCTGCGAGAGCAACATTGATTCTTTACTGTATAGGTATGTACGAGTAAACCAACATTTAGACACGTTTCCGCAATGTCTAATCCTCTTTGTTTTGTTCAGATGCGGACATATGAACACATGCGAGAAGTGTGGGAAGAAGCTAGTGGAAGGTGGAGGAAAATGTCCAATGTGTCAAGCCCCTGTGATTGAAGTGGTTCGCGCTTACTCTATTCTTTGACTTCACGATCTTTACTCTCGCTCGCGATCATCATGATGTCTTTCGGCTTCAATGCTCTTCTTCTTCGGTTGCTACTGATTGATACCAAATGTCATTGTGATTTCATATTAGCATAGAGCGATTTTTACTCTTTACATGGTGTAATGAAAGAAGACATGCACTTTGTTAACTATTTTTTTATACACATGAAAATATCAAACCGTTTAACAGAAAGCAATTGTGGATAGTGTGTGTATATGAGAGACTTAAGAGTATCTCCTATCCAACTTCATTTTCTACTCCAAAATGAGCAATTTTGGAAAGGAATTGGATTTTTTTAGTTTGCTCTAACTCCATTCCATTTCAACTTCAAAATGGAGTAAAATATAAAACTATTTTATAAATCAAGTAATTTTGATCATCACTCTATTTTGGAGTAACGTTTTTGGAGTTAGAAATGAAGCGGGGTTGGATCAAAAACCAACTCCATTTTAAAATTACTCTATTTTGAGTAGAAAATTGAGTAATACATCTTAGCCATTGAATGTTAAAAAGGGGGGAGGAGAGGGGGGCAAGGTGTGCGGTGCAGAACTCTTTTATGTCACCATCCACGCTTTGTTTTTTTTTTAGATAAAAAAGAGGTTTAAGGCCCGTGGACTCCTAATCCCCAGGACGGGTTCAGACCATATAAGATACTCTTTGACAAGCCTGTGGACTCCTAATCTCCCAAGATGGGTCAGACCAGATAAGTTACTCTTTGGCAAGTCAATCATTTTCAGCGTAGCTCGAACACGTGACATCCTCTTTTAAAGAGGGATTTCTACTATTAGACCAACACTTCGTTGGTCACCATTCACGCATTCACCCATTTAGTTTCTCTTATATGTGTAAAAGAAGCCCTCGATAAAATTACATTTTTCTCACTTGGCATGTGTAGCCACCTATCTTATAATGTGTGCAACTAGCAATTGTTTTTCCAAATAAGTGAAATATTCCTTTCTTTATTAAGTAATTGTAGCTTTCCAATACCTAACGCCTTACCACACAAACTATTTTAAGTTATAAAAGCAGCTTAGAATATTAATGTAAAAAAAAACAGAGAAACATTTCATGTGTTTCTACAAAACATATACACAATCATGTCCCTCACTAAAATGTTTTAAAATATAAAATTATTGAGCCCTCAAACACCACAAACTCTTAAGTATTATTGGATCAAACATAGAAGTAACTTAAACAAAATTTCAGCCTATAGAGTAAGATATATTCAGTAGCTATAGATAGATAAATAGACATGTAACTTCCAACCACCACATCAATTAGTAATTTCTCCACCGACATTCTCATATTCATTAGTCTACCGAGGTCATTTCACTAATTTTTTTAGTCTCTAACACAAGGGCAAATAATTCCTCTCACTAGAGAGAGTTACAAAGTTTGAACTTTCGTTTTGTGAGATGGGAATTGATTTCGCTAACTTTTTTTTCACCGAAACCCTATTTCATTAAGCAAGCGGTACAAGAATCTCCGCTAGAAAAAAGCTAGAATGACCCGCCGGTCTTACAAGGGTAAAATATAAAAAATGTGCTATCAAACTACGCATAGAACAATAAACACGAAAGCTAACAAAAGTAACCAACAAGAAGAATAATGGTAAATAGTCAAAAACTCTAGTAGAATTGCAGTTTAATAGTTGAACACTCCTTGCCACCCAATAAGCACATCGATGCCACGAATGAGACATAAAAGTCTATGTGGTTTTGAAAAACTCTGTTTGCGCCTGAAGTGCCGAAACACTAATTCCCTGAAAAGGGTGGTCACGAACAGGGCAACAGAGGACTCTCACGGCCCAACACCCTTGAATTTCTAGTTCTTTTCGAGGAAAGGAGCAACGCGAACCAAAATCAATGGTGAGGGAAAAAGTCTCCGAAAGACGAGAGAACTGGAAAGAGAACATCCTTCTATTTATTAACTTGACAACTCCAGAGATTTGATCATTTAGCCGGACGATTTTCTTGACACTAGGAATTGCCCCATGAGTGGAGATAAAGGGTTTTGCATAACCTTTTGAAATACTCTTAGAAGCAGAGGTTAAACTCCAAATAGCATTCACGACTAGAGGCATTTATGGCCTTTTGGGGTAACAATTGTGATCTCCGCAAAGAGACTCCCCGAGAAGTGTGATGTGATTAGTGTATAATTTTTACAATTTTAGAGAATGACATTTAAACCCTTGACTTTTGTATTATTTTTTTTGAAGATAATGTGATTAGTGTATCAATTATCATATAGTCTATAATACAATATTATTCATACGGAATATAGTGTAAAATTAGAAAAAAGGTTACTAAAAAAGATAGTTAATGTTAAGAAAGAAACAAAAGGGAATTTACGAAATACTTTTCTATACAAATTAATGTTATTGTTTCCATGTGAGAAGGTAGTGAGCAGTGAGCTGGACATTTTACAAACTCGGAATATATAAATACACCCACCAAATAAGCATATATTATACTTATTTGAGTGGACCATTAAATCAAACTTTTTATAAAAAATAAAATTAAAGGAAAGTTAAATTTTTTTATTTTGATTAAAAATAATTAGGAAGCAAAAGGAGCTCTATGAGGAATGCCTTTTCGTCGCCTAGAATTAGAAGAAGTATGAGTTGGAAGATGCGTGCCTTTGTGCGTTTCTTGTTGTCTTTCTTTACGCAATCTCTCTTCTTCTTCCTCCTCTTCCTTATTCTTCTTCATTCCTTCAACCTAACGACATTTTTTAATAAAATAAAATGATCACATCTTACATTTTCCCTTATTCAAATGTTACTTAACATCTACATCTATTAACATCTACATTGTATATTTCTTGAAAATTCCATATCATGACAACCTATCAATATCCAAACTTCCTAAAATCGATTTCTCATTTTCTACTCGACAAGTAAATTCCAAGACATTAGCAATAGTAATGATGGTAAAGACGTTTCTTTTTGATCAGTCGGACCTTTCCGTGATTTATGAATGCATTAATAAAAAAATAATGATGAAAATATGCATTAACCATGTCATATGGTAGTTAAAAGATTAGTCTCATTTCACTACAACTCAACTTTGGTTACTACATTTAAACCTCTATAAATTACTACCGCTGGGACGATCATATTCTATTAATTTAAAGAGTTATTAATTTAATCAGAGATTATCTTGTTCAAAAATTCAATTTGGGACCTGACAAAATTATCGATGTATTAATTGAACGAATATTAATAATTTATAGAGGTTATACTGTGTTAAATGGTAATACGCATTTAGAAGAAAAGGGTACCTTACAACCCAAGGAACAAAAGCGAAAAGGATCAAGAAGAGTTCTATTACACGTCTCGCAGAAGTAGGAAATGGTTTTAGGTGTAGATGAAGCAGCACCATGACCATGAGAGGAGTTCTTAGGCTGAGGTCTTTCGTTTAAGAAGAGAATCTTCGCGCTATTGATAACATATGTTTGGATTCCTCTTATGTCTAATAGTTTCTCAATCTCTATTACTCTCACCACATCATGGTACGACGATCTTCTTATCTATATATAAAGATTCATTGTAATGTAAAGATTAAAGAATCAAGAAATGTAACTAAGCTAATGATTAAAAGATATAATATTATGCAATGTGATGAACCTGAAGGACAGGATGGTCAATGTGAAGAGAAGAGCGACAGTAGAAGCAAAACGCAGCGTTTTGACAAGAGAGACAGAACATGTTGCACTCGTTTCTTGGTGTCTCACGATGTCGAGGGCAAATGTTGAAGAAGTTTGTTCTTAAGAGAGCTTCTAGCCATTTTGGTTCTTCCATTTTTTATCTCTTTCTCCTGTTTCTTGTTTTGTAAGGAAAAAACAATCAAGAAAACAATATGATAAAAATGAGAAGATCAAGACATTATTGTATGATCAATGTGATAACTAATGAATACTCATTTGCCATTTTGCATTACCTCTATGGGGATGATCAGTAGGAGAGAGAGAGAGAGAGAGAGAGAGAGATGGTGTAAGATTATTTGATTTTTAGAGACAATGCAGATGAGAAAAATCATATTTTAAGGGTAAGGTGGAAAAGGAGATATCATTTTTTTAATTTTATTATTGGTAAAAGAAGATTTTTTATTGTTTTCTTCTTATTTAGGAGAGGTAGATATTCTGTATCTTTTAATTAATTATTTTTAAATTTAAAAGGAAATGCTATTGGGAGGAGGAGGAAAATGATTGGTTAATTAAGGTTGATTACAAACCGTTGGATTTTGATATTTATTGGACTTTTTCATTAACAATAACATTATCTAGCTAAAATACCATAAAATTAATTTTCTATAAAAGAAAATGTAATGATATTACAAAACATTAATATATAAGTAAATAGATGTCAATGAAAAAAATATATATAAGTAAATAGATGAACTAATATTTTTTTTTCTAAAAACGGTCTCATATGTTATCAAAATGAGTTTCTACATCACACACTTTTTGAAATAGATAAGTATATACCATTTCATACGTTTTTTTTAAATACCACAAACACTAAACTAAGCTTGTATGGTGAGAAAATACTCATAGCGATCTTTGGCGATTGAAACTTGTAATAGTGAGTTTTACCACACAAAAAAAACTTGTAATAGTGAGAAAATACAAAAACAAATGCAAAAACACATTTTTTTCCTTTTTGTTTGCCCTTTATAAATAAAATGAAGATGTTTGTAATCTTGTTATCGACCTTTGAGTCGAGAGTGTAAAATACAAACCACATTTTGTAGAAGTAATTTAAATCGTGTATATTGTTGCATAAAACTAAGTACGTAGTTGGTGGATATGTTATGGAACTGTATTTTCTTGAAACAAAAATGAATATTATAAGATTTGAAGTCTTAATGGGCTTTAGTAACAAATGGGCTCTAGGTGATAAAGAGAATGGAGAAAGAAGATCAAATGTAGTGATGGCAAAGGCAAAACCATAAGGGGGAGAGTTTAGCTCAATTAGAACTGACCTTGAAATTTTGAAAGTTGCAATTCGTAAAAAAAATATATGGACTGATTTTATATATGTTTTAAAAAAAATTTCTAAAAATAGCCGTTTTTAATAGTAATTTTTTTCTCTAAAAAATTAGCCGTAAATCTATGCTTGACATACTTGTGTTCAGGGTCGGTCCTGAGGATAAGGTATCAAATGACTTGTGAAGCAAATAAAGAGATCAAGCAAAGACAACTAACTAAGACAAGCGAAGGAAAAAAAACAAATGCATGTTAATGGTTCTTGTCCATCTATGTTTATTGTTTTATCTTAATTTGTTGAATTACTTTTTTTTTGAAGTAGATTCTTTCGAACCCGCGTTTGAACCTGTGATCTTCTATTTTTATTTTTATTCGAGAAGCTGGTCCAACTCAAAACTGATGAATTAAGTTTTCAGTGGATTAACAAATATTTATTAATTTTAATATACACACGTGATAGTAAAATTGTGAATAGAAACTACGTAAAATGACAAACTTTTTGTGCCTAAATGAATAAGAGTGTTTTTGAGTATTTTAAGTATTTTAATATATATTATACTCTTCTCTTTGAAATTAATCTATCGATTAATTACTTTCCTTTATAAGTTTTTTATTTCCTCGCAGGGTGGTTCAAGACTCAAAATTTATTTTAGAATACGTTCAATAGAATATTAAGAATCAGACTTAGTTGAAAGATATTTTTTTTTTGGTTTTATAGTTGAAAGATATTTGACTATAAAGTGGGACGAAATTGACTTTATTAAACTAAGTAACTAACTAAATAAAATTTTGATCTTATTCAGTTTCATTTCTCGCACATTTTCAAAATCACTGTTATATTTTGAAGTCAAAATTGATGAGTAACAGTGGGAAAATTCGGTGACCATGGTACGTAGTAAGTAACCATTACTATCAATCGTACGCATGAGTCTAAATATATATTCAATTGTCTGAATATTCTGATGTATATTTTAGATCATAAATAATGCGAAAAGTGGTTGACTAAATGGTTCATTAATGCTTTTACATCAGGAGGTATGAGATCAATTTCCCGCAGACACAGACAGATTAGTAGAGGCAAGTTTATAGAAAATCTCCAGCGTGGTGCAAACAGAACCTTTCGTCTTGGGATTCAGCAAATGGAGCGGAAAGATTTTTCCGATGAAAAATTATCCTCGTAATTTTTTCTTATAATTTGTAATAGAAATAAAAATTCAGACGATAAAAAAAAAAAGATAATGCGAGAACGTGACTTTAATACTTGTCTCCTAAAACACTATTCAACGAGTTTAAAACAACGTGATATTATGATTATAGTATATTACTTAAAACTAGTCAAAATGGTTCTTTATATAAAAAAAGGAACTAATCAAAATGGTCTTTTTAGTATACTATAGTTTTTTGTTAATATTTTTGCAATTATAATTTCTTATACCTTTTTATTAATCATCTATTCTTGCAATTATATTTACGGGACGTCGATATTCGTTGGGTTCGTGTCTTCGAACGTCGTTGAGAAACTAGAATTTGTGTCCTCTAAAGCGTCGTCGAGAGACTAAATTTCATGTTCAACGGGATCGTCGAAGTTCTTTAACGCCTTTGCGATTTTTCGATCCTTTTGTATTTGTAGCTTTTTTCCCTTTTTACATTGTTTAGCATTTTACTTGATTAGTAGCTATTAGTTGTCTTTGTACTTCTGTCAAAATTTAAAAATCGGTAATAAATTTTAACATTTAAAAAAAAAAACTAAACTAATATAGAATGTTTTAAAAACTAAAATCTATTCAGTTTTAGGAGTAACTTTAAATCTACAACAAAAATATAATATTAAATTAATCTTACCTAATAAAACGTTGTTTTGTTAATTACTTAATTGAGAGTTATGTGGATTAGTTTTATTGGTCAGTGATTATAAAGTAAAAAAAATTGTTCATTTTCTACATTTACTACTATTTCATTTTATGGAATATATATATACCATATAAGGTGAACTAGTATCATTGACTTTAGTACCTTAACATTCTAAAATATATATACCATATAAGCTTTATCTCTCTCTCTCTTTCTTTCTCTCTCTCTCTCTCTCTCCATAGCAAAGAATCGTCTCATGAAGAGATCAGTTTCATTTCTGGTGATTCTATGTATCATTGTGTCAAGTAGCAATGGAGAAACCAATGCTGTTAGAAGCAACTCCGATGAATCAGAAGCTTGGGGCTACGTTGAAGTTAGACCAAGTACGTTCTTGAATCTCTCTCACTCTCTAATATCAAGAAAATCAAGAAGATTATGTATTGTTGATTAGATTTGACTTAATGGGTTTTGTTATCTAATCTTTTTGAATAAAAAAAAATAGAAGCACACATGTTTTGGTGGCATTATAAGAGTCCATATAGAGTTAAAGATCCTTCAAAGCCATGGCCTATTATCCTCTGGCTCCAAGGTGGACCTGTAAGTTTTAAAATATATATATGTATATGCATGGTGTATGATGTATCGAAGATTTTTTGTTTTCAACATATTTGTCTTTTATATATTTGTTATCTTTTGTGTTATGGAATATATTTAGTTTCATCATTGTTTCAATTATTTGATATTTTTTTTTGGTGGAAACAGGGAGCTTCAGGAGTTGGAATAGGGAATTTTCAGGAGGTTGGTCCATTACACACATTTCTTAAGCCCAGAAATTCAACTTGGTTGAAAAAAGCTGATCTCTTGTTTGTGGTATTTTTCTCTTCTTCTAAATTTCCACTTACCAACTATATTATTTCTTTGATATAAAAATCTATAACATTTTTCTACTTAATTATTTAGGATTTTCTGCGAAAAAAATCTTTCAGAGTAACTCTTTTTGCAATTTTACCCTCTATACATTGAAACTGCAGATCAACTCAATAGGTGGAATTTAATCCGCAATATAATCATCTATTTCGTTATTAAATTTTTTAGATTTCTTGTTTGGAATTGAGTTTAGTTGCTGATATTAGGGTTATTAATCCTTGAACTGAAATATAAAAGAATTATCTTCCGAATTAAATTTCATTTGAGAGTTTAAATGCAATTTCAGCCTATCAAAGCAACTTTGCAAAAAAGAGTTAAAAGGAAAGTTTTTTTTGCAGAAAACCTTATGTAAAAAATATGTAGTTAACTAGTGTTGCCTAGAATCTAATTTGATGAGTCTTTAAAGACTAAAAACTTTAATATTTTTTTTGTATCAAAATGTGAAAAAGGATAGTCCAGTTGGGTCAGGGTATAGTTTTGTGGAGGAGAAAGATTTGTATGTGAAAAGTGATGAAGAAGCAGCAAAGGACTTGACAAAACTATTGCAACAACTCTTTAACAAAGACCAAACTTTAAGCCAAAGCCCTCTCTTCATTGTTGCTGAATCTTATGGTGGTAAAATCGCGGTTAAGCTCGGTTTATCGGTTATTGACTCGGTTCAATCTGGCAATTTGAAGCTTCATCTTGGTGGTAAGATATAATTTTTTTTTCTTTAGTAAAATGAAACAAATTTAACAAAAAATGTCTAGAGACATAACTATTTATATTTTTGTGTGAATATATAGGAGTGGTTTTGGGAGATAGTTGGATCTCCCCTGAAGATTTTGTGGTGAGTTTCATCAATATTACTTGTTACTTCTGTTCGAGTAAATAATTAATACTCAACTAACTTCATTTATTTGTAATTAAAAATGAAATAAATATATGATCATATGATTATTTAATAATTACAGTTTTCATGGGGACCTCTTCTCAACTATATCTCAAGACTTGATAAAAATGGCATGGAACTCTCTAATAGGTCTTTTCTATTCTTATAATCTAAATCCAACTATTCAAATTTCTAAGTAATTAACTAATGACTAATTTATCTCTCTAAATGCATATATCATTATTGTTGTTGCAGCTTAGCCGAGAAGATTAGTAAACAAATTAAGAATGGTGAATATGTTGAAGCCACGGGGACATGGATGGAACTCGAATCTATGATTAGCTCCAACTCCAATTCCGTCGTAAAATCTGTCTCCTCTTCTACATTTTTTTTCAATTACTAGTAAGTTCTAGACCACGGCACGTAATCCCCTAGATCCGGGACCAAAACATAGTGTTTTGGTCCCGTCCCACGTACTAATTGAACCTCGAGAGCTTTGTGTTAGGATCCCACATTTTTAAGAAGACCAACACTAATATATAAATACTGCAGGTCAATCCATTTATTGTCAGTTTGTTTTGAGTTGAAAACTCACAGTTTAACATAGTATCGTAGCTTTTCGTTTGTTGACTTAAGTAGGGTGGCCCAAAAGGATTATTATCGATCCTAAAATGGAATCCGATTTGAGATGGCTGATAAGAGTCATCATCTTGAGGGGATGTGTTTAGATCCCATATCGGAAGTTTAAAGAGACCAACACTAATATATTAGTACTACATACCAATCCACTCATTGCGTTGGTTTTGAGTTGAAAGACCACAATTTAACACTTTGCTCTAAATCTTCTCCTCTTATATTTCTTCTACTTTTATCATAATCGGCATTGAACCTAAGCACGAAAACATAGGTTTTACGATTTTACTTTTATAAAAATATGTTTTTTTAATTTAATGTTAAGATTTTTATATAAAAATATTTGATAAAAATATTTGATTTTAAAAGTAAGACATCTTTTGAAAAATATGTTAAACTGATGATTGACATGATTACTATTACATTATTTACGTATATATATAATTATATCCATAAGCATTTTAATGACAAAATGGTTATAATGTAGGATTTTTACAATTTTCTATTGGATTCTGGGATGGACCCTCTCTCACTTTCAACGAGCAAAGAAGTTGGAAAAGAACACAAAATGTTAAAAAAGTATTCAAAATATTTAAATAATTTGAGAAGTTCAAGTGACTTGGATGAAGGAGGAGACCTTGATATATTAATGAATGGTATTATTAAAAAGAAGCTCAAGATTATTCCCAAAGACCTCATGTAAGCAACTTCTTAATCTTTTATAATCAGAAATTAATATCAACTTTTTTTGATAAATAAATTAATATAAACTTCTTGTTGTTGATAATTATAATTTGTTATTTTTTGTATATATAATTAACAGATGGGGGAACAATTCTAGTAATGTGTTTTCAGCGATGATGGCTGATTTTATGAGACCCACAATTGATGGCGTAATAAAATAATTCTTTACTAAAATTATAACGATTTTAATTTAAGTATTTGAACGTTAGATATGATAATTTTAATATAACATATGGAATATTTACATTTTGGTAGGTCGATGAGCTTCTTGCCAAAGGAATAGATGTGACCATATATAATGGACAAGTAAGACCCATCATTTATAAATTTCTTATATTTATGTGGAAGATGAGAAATAAAAATTTAGTTGAAATATAATATAAAGCTAATTATGTAAAGAATGAGATAAATTGACATATGTGGTTATACGTAGCTTGATGTTATCTGCTCAACAAGTGGAGCTGAAGCATGGGTTCATAAGCTCAAGTAAGACCAAAACTTCATTTCTAATTTTAGTCACATGACATCATCATCCTATCATGAAGAATCGTAGCATTGCCATTTTCGTATTATTATATAGGACTGGATATTTTGCCAAAAATTCGAATCCGAACCGAATCCACATGAAAGTATTTGAACAAGTTTAGCCTCGAGTAGTTTCGGTTCGGGTAACACATGAACCCGATTCTAATTTGAAAGGGTATATGAAAAATCTGAAACACCTGAAAAATCTGAAGGCGAAACTGAAGCCCGAATAAGTATTCTAACATATTTAAATACCCTAATAAATATCTCAAAAAGTATCCGAATGAATCCCAATATATATGAAAAACCGGAATTACATGAAAAGCCGGAAACCCCAAAATAACCGAGAAAATCCAAAAGTACTTGAACTTACCCGGATAAGAATCTACTTGAACTGAACCGAAAATTGCATATACTCGAACGGTTATCATAGAACTGGAGTTGGGGGCTCGAACCTAAACCGAATCTGGTTATCCGAATGTCCAACCCTTTTTATTATTGTGAAAATTGGGCTCCAATTTGTGTATAAATGGAATCTAACATGTATGTAAAAGATTATACAAATAACTTGCTACTGAATATATGGAAGCTAAGATAAAAATGGTGAATCACTAATCAATTAGTTAATGCTAATAGATAGGTGAATAAAAGTAAGTAAGTCACATAAGGTTGTTGGTATTTATGATTCCATGATAATGATGGTGATGATGATAATGATGTGTAAGGTGGGAGGGGATAGAAGAGTTCAAGAAGGTGAAAAGAGAAGCATTATATTGTGAAAGTGATACAACAACAAGAACAAGAGGTTTCACTAAATCATACAAAAATCTCCACTTTTATTGGATTCTTGGAGCTGGTCATTTTGTAAGTTACACTCACTCCCTCAAATTTTAATCTTTAATCCCTTTTGAATCTAATAAGATATGTAGACTTTTCATATTATTTGATTTGTTCCTATATATATATATATATATATATATATATATAAAAACAAAAAAGGTATATATATATAGCCTTGTATTATATTATAGAAGCGATGAAGTAAAAGAAACTGAAATGTTGCACAGGAAAAATCATATATATATATATATGTCAGGGTCGATCTTGAGAATTATGCAGCTTTAAACTTTTACGTTATTAGGGACTAAATTCCTTAAACATAATTTTTTTCCCGGTTTGGGAGCCAATCGTTCTATACATGTTAATTTAAAAAAATTTGGAGGGCTGAGACCAATGTTTATCTAGCTATTTTTAAATACTAAATGTCCACATATATATATATATATATACTTGGCATTTAGTATTTAAGAAATACTGTATACAGTTAATTTTTTCACCCATATTTAATGAATTATTGTTGAATAACGTGAGGTACGATATCAATACTATTAAAACAGAAGCACAACAACTTATCTTTACGTGTGATATGCACCTACTTAAAATCATATATTAAAAAATATTCCTCT
>OVAN01002389.1:0-33736 GCA_900406275.1 Anastatica hierochuntica | reverse complement strand
AGATGCTTCAGTTAAAGAAGAGTGAGTTTGCTTTGCCTTTTTAATCTTGAGTTTATAGCAAAACGAAGAGCTTCCCTTAGTGCTTTGAAGAATCCATTACCAAATTGAATAAAACTGCTTTGATTAACTTATTTCGAACTCTTTTTAGGTGACGGGTGATTCAATCTACAATCTTTTAAGACTAGGAGAGGTTGACACTGGTAAGGATGATCGTCCTTTAGATCCTGCCTCGAAGATATTATCAGTTGAGGTAAGAGTTTTTTATATGCTAAATCGGTTTATAGTGTTCTATGCTGTTAAACGACAAATGTCGATGATCCTCGACTTTTGAAGGCAGAAGCTACAAATAAAGAACGGGTAGTAGTACAATCTATCTTATTTTATCTGCTGTCAAGTACATTTCTCTCTTTAAACTTTGCAAGATTTGGGATGCATTGACGAACGAAGAGGTTATAGAAATTGTAGCGAAAGCGCCAACACTCTCCTCAGCAGGTCGAGCCTTGGTGGAGGAGGCAGCAGTGCGGAACTGGAGATGGAAATTCCCGACTTCAAAATTCGATGATTGTGCTGTGGTTTGCCTCATTCTTGACTCCGAACAGAACGGATTGTCAACTGCTTCTTTCTCGGAGGAAAAACAGATAAAGAATGGAGTTACTGCCCGAGAACCAGACACGGCGTCAACATATCAACTCCAGACTTTGGAACCGAATCGCATGTGCTCAGTGGAGTCAGCAGAAAAGACACACTCGTCGATCTCCACTAGAAACAGCATCTGCAATGGCATTAGCACCAATTGAGGATTCAGTCATGGACATTTGGTGGGCATGAAGAGGGTTTTTAGTTTATCTGAGGAAGCAGAAGAAGAAGGAAGAAAGATCGAATTTTTAAGTAAAAAATTTAAACTTTTTTACTAACCCTTTGAAAATGTTCAATCAAAGTGTATATAATTATCAAAATGCGGATCATATAATAAGGTTTTGGTTTAGCTTATAGTTTTGTTTTTTGTAAATAACATTAGATGACATGAAACAAGTCTAGTTTAGTCTTAAATGTAATTAAAATGTTTATAAGAAACAAAACAACAAAATTTTAAGTGTAACAACATAAATAATCAAAAACTTAAGACTATAATCGAAACTTTCAATCTTCATTTCGCCTCATCTTCTTCTTCTTCTGTTTATCTTCCATACGATATCTCTCACGTCTCTCTTCTCTGTTTCGTTTCTTAGATGCTGCCTCTTCCTTAGCTTTCTTTGCCTCATACACTTTCTTCTTCTCCTTCTCCTTTTCTTTTCTCTTATTCGTCTGCAAATTTTTATTGTGTTCCACAGTTTCAATTCATCCTTACTTAAGTAACAACAAGAAGAGAGAAATAAGATTCAACTTAAAAACATTACCTTGAATTTATTAATCTGCTGATAGTGTTGGACGATAGCAAGAGCTTTTCTTTCTCCAGGTTCCATTACAACAGCTCTTCTCATCTCTAACGTTGGTCTTTTCCGCCTCGGTTTATCTTTGGGTTTCGAATCAAACGGTAAATCTGCTTGTAGTTTCTTCGTAATCATCAACGGAGCGAACTTCTTCTTCTTCCTTTCGATTGGCTACAAGAAGTTATAAAAACCAAATGAGAATTAGTTCGGGAATCAACTTTCCTTAGGGACAGTGTTTAGTGTTTACTGTCTTTTGTCGGTTTTTTTACCTTGTAGAGTGAATCCTTATTGACCGGAATAGGAATATTGTGCTCTCTACGGAGTTCGCCAAACGTTTTCATCCCCGTCCAGGTCTTATCGCGGGGTTGCAACGCTGTGGTAAGAGGATTGTAAAATTGCGGAACTTCCACTGTAGTCCAAGCCCTTAAGAAGACTATGTCGCTCATTTTGATTTGATCTTCAAAGGTACACCTCGCAATACCTTCCTGAGCACTGTTTTCGAGCATGTTTTTCCCAGCCTGACAAACGGAACAAGCAGGAAAATGAAGAAAGGCTCAAAGCTAATGGGAAACTAGGCCAGATCACAAAAGAGATCACATACCTTTTTCACTTGTCCTCTAATGCCACTGACTGTCCGGACAGATGAACCTTCGAATCGAGCTATTTCAAGGTCCGAAGTGAACATGTCTTTGATAAATGCGGTTTTTTTCAGGATCTTGCACGGATGCCCAACCATCTTGATCTTCTTTGCAATTTGAGCTTGGTGGTTATATTCAAGAACTACAGCGGTCGCTGTTATCCTAAATCCTGCCTACAACAACAACCAGTAATGATATGAGTTCTCCAAACTCCAAAAGGTAAATTTGAATTAAAAACAATACTCAAGGAGCATAGTACATTAACATACCTGATTGCTTGACAGGTTTTGGAAAGCTACGAAGCCGGTGTTGGGTGGGACAAGAGGACCCCAGAACATAGCAAGGCAGTGCATGTGTTCTGGAGTATACTTAAGCATTCGATGTCTGCCATTTTGATCTTCAATGGCGTATACAGGAATAGTCTGATACCGTCTCCATCCAATAGACACAATAATGGGATCTCTCGTCTTTAGTACTTTCTTGTGCCACCTATGTTTCTTCAACCGGGCCTAACAACAACAATATAATGTATGATACAATAAGTCATTTAATTATTATACCATCATGCTTCACCTAATAATGTATAAGAAAAAGATACTTCATGATGAAATGAAATGCTCTAATCAAATTTCTTTAGTTGGACACTTACCTGCATATATCCAACATTATCCTCGCCAAAACCAATACCTCCAACAAGAACTGGATGACACGGATCAAAGAAATCAACCATCTCATAAGGAACATTGTGAATCTCCAGCCGCATGTACGTTCCAGTCCGGAATCCCTCTATCTCAATTCGAGTATCCTCGTCAAGATCATTGAGTTCTGCTAAATTCATCTGTTTCCTAATTTCAAGCTCCTCCTTCAACTGGGAAACAAAAAGAGTGAGTAAAACATCGGAGAATAGATACCTTAACTGCATGCAGAAAAATTTACTTACTTTATCAACGTATCCTGGTTCATTGGCTTGACCACTAGGGGGATTGTTCCCATTTCCTTCATCACCATCCTCCTCTAACCCGGACTTATTGTTTGTACAACGAAGTTAAGGTTGAACCAAATGTAAATTGTCATGCTAAAACAGTAAGAAACAAAATAAGACCTCTAGCAACCAGCAAACACACTGACCAATAGAGACCATATACTCATGCGAGTCGTCTCAGAAAATAAACACCAGACAGCAACAGATAAATTGTTGGCCTAACACAGAGACAACCGACAGCCCATGATATCATGCTAAGATAAGTTAAATAATGCTATTTAAGTAAAAAGGATATTCTGCATCAAACTTCGCACGGAGAGCCAGCTTTTTAAGCCTACGCTCAACTTCTTCAGCATCTTCATTTTGGTTTGCACCCGACTCCACGTTTTCGTGGGTATTATGCTTCTCTCCAGTCTCTAGATCCTCAAAATCACCATAGAGTTCATCATTTTCTCCTTCATCACCAGCACCTGAATTTTGATTTCTCAGAGCAGCTTTTTCCCAATCACCAGTGGTAAATCGGTTACGAATGCTCTCACAAACATCTTTCTCTTTCCAATTCTTCATGTTTCCATAACTCACAAATTTGGAACAATCCTCTGAGTTGATATATCCCGCATCCATTCCAAGACCTATGTTCTGGAAGTAGATGAGAAAAAAAGAACCGGAAGTTTGAGATAATACCTTCGTAAAAACAAGAAGCGATCACCAAAGTTTTTATGGTCATGAAGTGACAAACCTTCTTTTGTTCTCCTTTTGGCTTAAAGAAGTCTTCATCATCACTTCCTTCATCATCACTTTCTTCATTGTTCTCCTTTAACAAGGCTGATCCCGATGCACCATACACGATTTGCATCAAGTTGGGGTTTTTCTTTCTGCCCTTCTCCTTCAATGGTTCTTTCCATTTTGATATGTTACCATTCCTATCTGATGGATCATGTATGGCCAATATTTAGGGCGGAAAAATATTTCAAAAGGAATAAACAACGCACTTTCTCAAGAAATATATCTAGACAAAGGCAAATTCAAATGTCGAATTTTGATAACATACCATCTATCTCATCTTCTGATGAATCAGAAGCAGAGTCATCTCCGCTATCTTCCGTTTCATTTTCGTCAGACTCGTCATCCTCTGCTTCATCATCATTATCATCATCATCAACTTCTTCTTCTTCTGCTTCATCATCATCATCTTCTTCTGCTTCATCAACATCATCTTCTTCTAATTCCTGCATCACACACAGCCAGAAAACGTTGGACATGAAGAAAAACATTTGGTTTTGAATATACGATCATCCCAATTCAAATGGATACTGCTTCTCAAGGAACTTCTTTTTCTACAGGGATCCCACTAGAATTGTGATGGACTTAGCCTATTCCACCGATACTTTCCAGATTTTCACAAAAGTGGAGACTAGAGCAAGGAGAAAATAATGAAAGAAATTTAAAAAAAAAATCAGATCAAGAAAAGCCAGTACCATCGCATCATCCTTGAATATAGCTTTCCTCCTCAACCTTCCACCATGGATTTCAGTTTTCTGCTTAATTTTACTGTCACTCGTCTCTACATCCTCCTCATCATTTTCAACATCGTCACCTGAATGAGACTCCTCTGATGACTCAGTGTCAGAACCGTCTGGCGAAGATTGCTGCATATCTTCAGCCTCAAGTTTTCTTTCTGAACTAGCACTTGTCTTTTTTCCAAAAAAATTAATGAAAGTCTTCTCCAACTTCTCATCAACAGAATATTTTGTGTTCTGCAACGACTTCACCAAATCTTCACCAACATCTCTGCCCTTTCCTGCCAAAAGAAAATGTACAAAATGTCAAAGTCTATTCTGGGGAATGATGTAAATACGAAGAACCTATTTACTGAGATAAAACAGAAAAGAGCAAGATGCTCAAACGAGACTACCGCATATACATATAGAGCAAGTATATTGCAATAAAACTAGGAAACCTCGTAAATAACCTTTATTAGTAGGTTCTCCCTTTCCATCATCAGTTTTAGAGAACTGAACAAGGTGGTCATTTATGTTGATGTAAACAGCATCTTTGTCGTACAAAAGATCTCCGATCCCAGACATAGGAGCATAGAAAAGTTTTTCCTTGTCCCTCAGTCCCTTCTTCTTGGCGGCTGAGGGTAAAGGACAAGGATCAGGTAAGACAGTCACCCCAGCTAAACTGTAGTCACCAACTCCAGCAATATGAACCTGATAGTCGTAACATATTATAATAGACTCATGTAAAACATGAAAAGAAGGGTCAACTACAACAACTAACATAATATTTGGCACACAAAAGAATTCAGTTAGATCAAGAAGTAGAGAGAAAGTTGGTTTGTAGCAGTGGCTATACAATTTTATGTTACTTAACTTACAACTTCAATCTATGGAGAGACTACCATGTAAAATGAACAGGATAAGTTTCAGTTTCCGTTATGAAATAGCCAGTCCTAAATGCTATAGTATGAACTAGTACACGGACAATTGATGACATCAAATCAGCTCGCATGTAAGCTCAATTTCAAGACTGCTGCCCTTGCCTAGATATTAAGTATTTTTCTCACAGCAAGTAACTCTAAGCAAACAAATGACTAAAGGACTTGGGCAACATAAACTCAGAAAGTTCAAAAGGCTAAGATGGAACCAGTACTTAAGGACAATGATAGTGAAATATCTGATTACATACCTTCATCCCTTTCTTCAAGTTACAACCACGAAGGTAACCATACAATGTGATATTTCTATCACATTTCTTATCCATCTGAACTTTCTCGGGAGGGGTAACATCTTCCAAGCGATCAGCCAACACATAAGGATGTGATGTTCGCCATGTCAGCGGATGAGGCTTGATAACAGATACAAAGCGGGAGAGGTTGTGAACTTCACGCTGTGAATACCTACAAATACAAGATAAATCAAAGGTGAACCTGAAAGACTTCTTGCAAATGTCATCCAGGTATAGAGACGTATAAACGAATATACTTACTTCCCATGAATGAGACCAGACAGATAAAACAGCTTAGCTCCATCATATATTTCAGTCCAAAACCGATGCTTGAGACGTTGTTTTGTTTTCCTCAGCTTCTTTACATCCTTGAATTTATCCAGGTGAGTGAGGACTCCCATAACTCTAGGGAATCCATGCACTTGCATAATATTGAGGAATTCAAAGGTTTCCTGAGGGCCGAACAGATTAAGAGAAAGTTACTCACTATACAATGGTATATATCATTAAAAGTATATATTACCAAAATAAATCCACCAGTGGACTCGTATAAAATAAAGTTCTTCACTGAATCAAAACAAAATGACATGATGGACTATATACAACACTATCCAAGGCAGGGAAAAGCAGAATAGAAAGCACTCATTACAAAAAAAAGGAGAAACAAAAAGAATCGTCAATGGCAACTCACCATCTCAAAACCATAACTCCCGTCGATGAGAAGTAGAGCTAAATCAGCAACCTTAGCACAATCCACCATCCCATTGATATCATTTGGGCATTCCACAAATTGTATCCGTTTATGTTTACCTAAATCCATGACCAGCCTAACATGAGAACAGGAACGAAACCTAACCCTACAAATTCGCCATTAATGCGAACAGAAGCAAATGAACAATGTAGCACAGAACCTTGAACAATGGTAATAGGTCCTCGAACCTCCGGCAAATTTTGGCGAGTAAAATGCTTAACAAGAGACTTAATCACCAGAGACTTTCCAACCTGCAAGAGAAGAAGACATTGACCAAGAAACCATCAAAACTTCTGCGAGAGAAAAACAAAAAAACAAATCAGTGATAACACCAAATCAGTCTAAAACACAGTACTCCTGGGGGTCCTTGAACAACGACGACGAAAGGAGGAGGTTCGCCGTAAGTACGATCAATTTTCGGAAGATGAAGTCGACGTTGCTCCTTCTCCACAGACCGACTCTTCAATCGCTTCGCCTTCTCGGCCGATTTAACAGCAAACGCCTACAGAACCAAAGTGAAAATTTGACTAGCGAGTTCAAAATAACATCTCCAATAAAGACATTGAACAAGAGATGTATAGGAACTCACTTTAGGGTTTCGCTGCTTGCTATCGGAGATTCCACGCTTCTTCTTATCGATTTCAGATTTCTTCCTCATCGTAGGACCTGCTTTGCGAGTCCTGTGCGCCCTATGAGACGGCATCAAATCTTCCATGACGACGGACAGTGAAAAAGAAGATAGAAGAAGATGGAGATGATGAAGAAGATGGAGATGATGAAGAAGATGAAGAAAGCTTTTTTGGTGGCCGTCGAGAAACCTTGTGAACTAATAAACCCTATGAAACGGTGGAGGAAAACCAAACCGGATTCTGGTTTCAAATCACAAAATACCAAACCCGGTTCGATTTTTATTCACTACATAAGCCCAAATAGCCTCTTAGGCCCAAAACTATTCAAGCCCATTAAAGCCATCCAATGCGAATTGACTAAAATACCCTTGCGAACACTTTGTTATTTGTATTGTTCTTCCTCTCGTGCCTCTTCTTTGTGTTGCTGTCTCTGTGTTGTCTCCTTCTCCAGATCCTCTCTCTCTCTCTCCTTAAACCCGCGAAATCTATTCTCTTTTTGAATGTGTAGTTCACACTTTTCTACTGTTTTCTTCAATTGAATATCATCGTTTGGATTCAGATTCTCCTCAAAACGTAGGCTTGTGAGTTTTATAATCCTCCTTTTTCAATCGTTGCTTCTCTCTGTTCTCTGTTTTTTTCTCGAGAAAATTTGGTTAGACTCGGAAGTATTGAGTTCTGGGTTTGTGTATCTTCTCGTGTTTGATCAATTTGGTGAATTTCTCTGGAGTTTGTAGTGTAACATTGTTCTTTTTTTGGGTAGATCTTCGAGTTCTCTTTCTTCAGGAGACAAAAAGTTTCTGACTTTATAGTCTTCATGATCATACAACTCCATTGTTTTGTTAGATTTTTACTATATACTTTAATCACGCAAAGTTATTTAGTAACCACTTCTTAGGGTTTTTAGCTCTCTGAGAATCCTTTTGTATACATGTACAGGTTAATTTCGGAATCTTCTTGCTGTTCTGTTATTGATAAAAATGGCGAACGACGAGCTTGTGAAGCCTGAGAATCGTGAATTCTCGTTTAGACAAGATCATTTTACTGGAATCCAACACAACTATCAACTGTTTCCTAGTCATGACTACAGTTCTGCATTCGAACAGTTACTCGATGTCAACCTCCAGATTGGTGTTTCCCCTGAAGACAATGAGTTCTATTTGCAGGAACACAAATTGGTGGCACTTCAAGACCCGAGGATACATAAGGATATGGCGAAAGGAGCGGTTGCTTTAGATGGAAAGCAAAAGGATAGCTACCTAGCTTTTCCTGATAATGATGAATCAAATGTTGTCAAAGCCGCGAGCCAGAAGCAAGAATCTCGAGATGCTAATGATGATGTAGAGTTGGGGATGATGGGTCATAGCGTGGACTTCTCTCGGAAACCAGACATGGTTACTCCTGGCTCTCAATGTTGGTCTGTGCGGGGTGCAGATACTGAGCATGAAATGGTTGTTGGTAAGGAGTTTTCTGATGTTAAGGCTTGTAGAAGAGCAATGAGAGACGCAGCAATATCTTTACGTTTTGAGATGCAGACGATTAAATCTGATAGGACTCGCTTCACTGCAAAGTGCAAGGGCGAGGGTTGTCCGTGGAGGATTCATTGCGCCAAACTTCCTGGTTCTCCAAATTTTACGATAAGGACTATTCAAGGGAATCACACTTGCGGTGGGATTTCACATCTTGGTCATCAACAGGCTTCGGCTCAATGGGTTGCTGATGTGGTGGCTGAAAAGCTGAAAGAAAATCCATATTTCAAACCAAAGGAAATACTAGAGGAAATCCATCGAGTTCATGGAATTGCACTATCTTACAAGCAAGCATGGAGAGGGAAAGAGCGTATAATGGCTAATCTTCGCGGGCCATTTGAAGAAGAGTATTGCCTTCTTCCCCAATATTGTGATGAAATCATAAGGACAAACCCCGGTAGCATCGCTGTTGTTCATGCAAATCCAATCAATAAGAGCTTCGAGCAGTTGTTTATTTCTTTCCAAGCATCAATCTCGGGTTTTTTAAATGCTTGTCGGCCTCTTATTGCACTGGACAAGACCTTTCTAAAGAGTAAATATCCAGCGACATTGCTAGTTGCCGCTGGATTTGATGGAGATGGAGCTGTATTTCCTTTAGCATTCGCGATTGTTGATGAAGAAAGTAACAGTAACTGGCATCGGTTTCTCTCTGAGCTGCGTAAGATTCTTGAAGTTAACTCTGAGGATATGCCAAAGCTTACCATATTATCCACTAGGGAGAAAACCATTGTTGATGGAGTAGAAGCTAATTTCCCAACAGCATTTCATGGCATTTGTGTCCATTATCTCGCAGAACGGTTTCAAAGGGAATGCCAAAGCTCTATCCTTGTGAACATTCTTTGGGATGCTGCACATTCTCGAACCGTTCCCGAGTTCAAATCGATAATGAACAAGATCCAACAGATATCCCCGGACGCTTTCTTATGGATCCAGAACATCTCTCCTGCTCTGTGGGCATCATCATACTTTGTAGGATCAAGGTTTGGTCAACTAACTGCAAATGTTATCACCGAGACAATGAGCACTTTGATTCAAGATACCTCGGGGCTTCCTATACTTCAAATGATGAATTGTATCCACAGCCATTTGATGAATTTGTTCAAAGAGCGCCGCGAAACAAGCTCGCATTGGTCTGATGTGCTTGTTCCTTCCGCTGAGAAGCAAATCCTTGCAGCTATAGAGCAATCTCGTGTTCACCGAGTTTACAGAGCAAACAAAGCGGTATTCGAAGTCATGTCAAGCGAAGGAAACTACATCGTAGATATCGAAAACCGCACTTGTTTATGTCGCCGGTGGCAGCTTTACGGCTTACCTTGTAGCCACGCCGTTGGAGCTCTGTTATCTTGCAAAGAAGACATTTACAAGTACACAGAGAGGTGTTTCACTGTGGAGAGTTACAAAAGAACTTATGCAGACAGTGTAGAGCCAGTTCCAGACAAAGTTGAGTGGAAAGATAAAGATTCAGAGAGAGATAATGGAATAAAAACACCGAAGGTTTTAAGAGTTGCTCAGAAAAGAGGAAGAAGAAGATTTAGATCAAAAGTTGATCGTGTGAAGCGTGTTGTTCATTGTAGCCGATGTAATCAAACTGGTCATTTCAGAACAACTTGCACTTCTTCTCTTATGTAGTATAGCTTTAGTCTTTGTAGGTTTTAGAAGATTCTTTGGTTGATGATTGGCTCTCACTCATGAAACGATACTTTAATGGAACCTTGAGCAAGAAGACTTCTAAAGATCATAAGGTTTTATACAAAGACTACTACACAAACTAAAGAGAAAGCTACTAACATATGTAACTCATCTTCTACCTTATACGCTAATCTCACTTCTTCCCTCTTGAAGACACCCTCTTTGCTGGAGATTTAACAGTCTTTGGCTTCACAATCTTCTTCACTGGAGTCTTCTTTTTCTTCGTCACCAAGGCAGCTTTCTTCACCGGAGCTTTCTTCTTCCCTGGAGATGTCAACGTCGTTGTTTTAGCTACCTTCGTTGGTCTCTCCTTAGGCTTCGCAGCAACAGATTTCTTCTTGGATGCAACAACAGTGGCCTTAGGCTTCGCACTACGAGCAGCAGCCGTTTTCGGTTTCGCCGCCGATGGTTTCTTAGATTTGGTTTCTTTCGCCGCCGCTGTGGTGGGTTTCTTCTTCGCCGGAGCAGATGCAGCCGCCGTCGCCTTCGACGGAATCTTGAACGAAGCTTTTACCTTCACGAGTTTCCCAGAAGCAACGAGTCTCTTCAAATTGATCAACAACAGTTTTCTGAAAGTAGCAGGAAGATCTTTACGCTTCTCCTCGATGAACTTCTGAATCGCGTGTTGACTAGATCCAGTTCTCTCCTTCAACGTAACTATAGCATCTTTGATCATCTAATTCCAAAAAATCCAATATCAAAATCAATCGCAGAATCTGAATCTCTAAAACTAATAAACCCAGATCAAACATCATACCTCTTCGTAAGTAGGATGAGCAGAAACAGATCTCTTCTTCGGAGCTGAAGCAACAGGCTTCTTCTTCTTCTTCTTCTTCTCCTTCACTTCCTTAACTTTCTTCGTCTTCTATCCCTTCGCCGCAGCCTCCGTCGCCGCCGTAACGACTCCGTCTTTCTGAAGCTCAGCTTCTCTAATCGTCATCGGAGTTCTGAATCTAATATCGGAAATGTTGATTTCGAGTAGAGGAATGTTATGAGGATGATGATGATGATGATGAGATCGTCGAGAATGTTCGATCAATTTATATATAGTGAGGAGTGTAGTAGAAGGCAATTTATATCTGTATTCTGATTGGTTAAAAGATGATCACGCGGATCGTTATCATTATTTGAATAATCACCGTTCGATTTTTAACTATCAACGGCCCAAAAGTTAACACTTTCTTACAAGTTAGTGGATGTGGTGGATAAGATGGTTTTAGTTTTAGGCATATTTGTTGTGTTTTTAGGCTCAATTAATTTGATCATAACTCTTCATATACTTAACCAAATTCAATTTTCTTTTTTGCATCGTGTAGAGAATTTTGTTAGCTTTCGTTTGATTATCTATCCGAGCCAAACGAATCACTATACGCTGAGAAATTCGGTTTTAAAGCAAGATATGTCATAACTAGTGTTTTTATTGGTAGTGTTACATTATATTTTGATTTCTCCAATAATGTTAGAGAGAAGTTGGGAGAAAATTTACAATTCATCAAAAACTAAACAACACAAGTAGCAAACCAAATCAATTTGGTTGGAGTAAAATTTATTGGGCCTATTTAAAAGCCCATTAAGACATTACTCACGTGCATAAAATTACTGGCACGTGATCTTCTTCTTCCTCCTTTTTGTGTGATTGTGATTAGAATTAGGGTTTATTTTCTCCCAAAGCCAAACATCGTTCTGCGACAAATTTGAATTTTCAATTTGCAGAAAAATGTTCAGTCTTAGTGAGCTTGAACATACACTAAGAGTGCCTCCGCATCTTCTTAATCTCCCTCTCGAAGACGCGATCAAGTCAGTGCTTCAAAACGTGTTCGTCGACAAGGTTTGTTCGTTGTCCTTCTGAATTTTCTGATACATGAAAGGTTTCTTCACTGTGTGGCTAATTCGAATCCAAATTTTGATATGAAAGGTTTTGGCAAATCTGGGTCTTTGTGTATCTGTTTACGACATTAGATCAATAGAAGGAGGTTTCGTTTTACCTGGTGATGGTGCTGCGACCTATAAAGTAACTATCTTCTTCTGCATTGTACATTTAGTATTGCAATTTCTGCAAATGAATATTTCTGCAATGTGATGTTAATACTAATTTTCTTGTGATTTGTAGGTAGGTTTCAGAATTGTAGTGTTTCGTCCATTTATCGGTGAGGTCATAGCTGCAAAGTTTAAAGAATCTGATTCCGATGGCTTTCGCTGTGAGTTCTTACTCAGTTTAAGAATTCTCTTAAGGAGTCTGCTTTGATTGAATATTGTGTTCTGCATTTTAGTGATGATACTTAAGTACTTATGATTCCTGTATATACTTGGCAGTAACACTTGGATTCTTTGAAGATATTTATGTGCCGTCGCCATTTATACCGAAACCTAACCGCTGCGAACCTGACCCTTACAATAGGAATCAAAAGATATGGGTGTGGGAATTTGAAGGAGAAGACTATATTATAGATGATTCTTGTCAGGTTAAATTTTTGTTTCCAAATTTTCTCTTTTTAACTGTAAATTTTTCGAAAGTGGTCTCTTTTTATAACTGTCGCGATCGTTGACTCATGGCAGATCAGGTTTCGAGTTGAGAGCATCAGCTATCCAACAGTTCCAATTGAGCGAACCGAGGATGCAAAGCCTTTTGCTCCGATGGTCATCACTGTAAGTTCATTCTATAAGTCTCTTGATTCCTTTTCGTGTGTTCGGGTTTGTTTGCCCCTTTTCGGCGTGGTAATTGAATCTTGTGGTGTGGAAATGTGCAGGGGAGTATAGATTATGATGGTTTGGGTGGTGTTTCTTGGTGGGAAGCTTATGACGAGCTTAGTCAAGAAGAGTGAGTGAGAGGAGAGCCAAACTTGTTTCTCCAATTTTGATAAAGACTTATAGGAAGTAAGAAACACTATCTTTTTGGTGTGTGTTTGTGACATAGACACACAAGTAATGACACAAATAGATTCAATTACAAAAGGTTTATTAAGAGGGATGATGATGGAGTTGGGAGAGAAGATGATGAATGTCAGGAGCATGATGATCCTCTGCGCGGATGCGATCAGGCTGAATCCAACGGCCTTCGCTGTTTCTAACCATTCCTTTGTTTGCGTCTTGACGCCAATAAGGAGGTACCATGAAATGGTCTTTGAGAAAATCAGATGCTTTGTTCACTAATGCTATATCTCTCCCACTTGACAACACAAATCTCTCTCCTTTCCCATGGTACCCATCAAGTAGATGGAGGAGAGCTTCCAAGTTATGGGCGGTGGAAAGATCAACGGACGGCTTTAGGAACGGCGAGTTCTGGTGATCCAATGCTAGCTTCTCCCCGACGTGGCAGTAACACCACGGCAAACCTCCCGCCAATTTCATCAGCGACTGTGGCGCACGCTCGTTTAGAAACAGTCCCGGGGATTTCGCCACCACGTCGTGCACGTTCACCACTCTCAACACCTTAACTCCCAATTCATTCACCCTCTCCTTGAACTTAATGTTCCCCACTCGCGGTCCTCCGTAAGTGAACGCCGTCACGGGGATCTTCTTCCCCTTCCGCGTCCTGTTCAATCCCATCTCCGCCACGTCGTACGCGCTTAGCACCGCCAACGCACCGCCGAGGCTGTGTCCCGTCATCGTGATGCTTAAATCTTCTTCCTCGTCGCCGTACCTATCCACTAGCCGCTTCACTTCCGTCAGAACCTGCTCACGCGCCGAGAATTTCGAGAAATTGCATGTCGTGTCTTTGTCGGTGTAGAGATCCAGAAACCCGGATTCGGCTTTAACAGCCGTATCCGGGCACCGGATTCCGTTTCCCGATACCGGCTTGAGAAAATCCTTGAGATCAGCTATCCACTCGAGCCGCGTGACGGTCCCTCTCCAAGCGACCGCGATGTCGCGGCGTCCAAAACGGCGGCGCGTGGCTTCGTCGTCGGAAACCGCCACGTATCCCATCCAGTTGGCGTTCTTGCTCCACACCTTAGACCATCTCGATTTGGAGAAGAAGTTCGGTAGGTTAATGTTGGACGTCGCGTAGAGATAACGCGCCACCTCGTAACCGGAATCGAATATTCCGAGAGAATCAAACAGTTTGTGGCGCGTAAATCTACAGCTTCCACAGTACCTTGAAAATGGATCGAAATCAAAAGCATCATAACAGGCCTGGGCCATTTCTCCATACCGGATTAACTCGGATCTCAAAACCGGATCCATCGGATCCATTAACCCGGCCCAATCATCTTCCCCTTGGATCTTCCTCCATCTCTCCTTTAAGCTCTTGGATTCTTTAGCTTCTTTATCTCGCCGGCGAATATTCTCCGCCGTCGTAACCCCATAGTTTTCCAACTCTAGCCTTGAGAACACCGAAGCCTCATCGGTTTTCGAAATAGCCTTCACCGCCGATGATCTCGCCGCCGGGAAAGTGATTTTAGCATATTGTGGTTTGAGGGAAAGAGAGTGAGATGATTGGTTGTTTGGATTAGGGAGAAGAAGAAAGTTGTGAAAGGGAATGGTTGCCATTGTTGAAAAGCTTAATGAGTATCAAGATCATATCATTATTATATACACTTATAAACATATAATAAACAAATACTATAGAAAGAGATGAACATGCTGCATACATATCATTTTCAAATGTGCAGTGTTCAATAATTAAAGTATTGACCTTAACATGCAAATAATTAAAAGTATTTTGGGATTCATCATAATCACATTAAGATATGCCAGCTGTAATGTGAATTTTTTTTTTTGTTTTGGTCAGAACTGTAATGTGAATCTATAATCTTGATTTTAATGAAATTTTTAATTATTTGTCTATTATTATAACTACTTTGTTAAAGTTATTGTGTTGACAAATCAAATAGTTGACTCGAAAATTCTGGAATGAGCTAGGTGTGTTGGTTACAAACTAAATTTTTATTTGTTTTCAAAATTTCACATTAACACGTTTTTAACTATATGATTAACAATTCGAATTCTCTTGTTCTATAGTAAACACTTACATGGTTCG
Organism: Anastatica hierochuntica; assembly: GCA_900406275.1. NCBI lineage: Eukaryota > Viridiplantae > Streptophyta > Magnoliopsida > Brassicales > Brassicaceae > Anastatica > Anastatica hierochuntica. The sequence continues at coordinate 18,383 of OVAN01002389.1, read as the reverse complement.
TGTTCATCCTTAGAAACTCTATGCGAGTGTCCTTAGCCAACCAAGTAAACCAAGAAGGCCAGCATCAAGCACCCGCGATTTCTTCTCAAGCCCTACAAAGTTACATTACAACGCATAGGATCAAAGCTTCTTATGCGCATAGCGATCCAACAGATTTCTAAAAAGATGGCTTTCGTATTACCAATGTCAGCAGCTACGCGATGAGCACACATTACTCCCGAGAAAGCCACGGCTATAACTCCCTGACCGGGGAAACAACTATCCCCGACGCAGTATAGACCATCTATAGCCTATTATTAAGTTTAAAACCGTTCTTTCGTTAGCCAAACTTATTTAACAGCAGAAACGTTCGGACTATATTTGACTTACCGTTGTATTAAACGGCATGCCTAATAAGCCTTTTGGGGTTCCTCTTGGCATTGGCCCATAAGTTCCTTTATCCCTAGCAAGAAATCGCCTGTGTGTTCTTGGTGTTCCCACCTGCCTTAGAAAATGCTTTTAGATGTATAGGCTAAATACCAAATTAAAGGGCATATATGCTTGCTCTAGTGCATTGAATATACTATGCAGACCTGCTTTCACAATTTCTACAATGTGCATGACAAAATCGGATGAGATAAGAACAAGCCTGACCTCCTTAAATGTAATAGATGAGCTGAGCCCTGGAAACAGTTTTTTCTCTAGCCTCTGTATTATTCCATCTGCCACATTCTCTTTTTTCGCCTCATACTCTTTTGGAGGAAGTCCCTAGTAACGAATTAGATGAACTTTAAAAAATGCAGATTGTGGCCATATCGACGCTAATTCTAAAAAAATATTTGTACTAGCTCCAAATAGGTGTATTTTGTGCTTGGTCTCTTTCCTCTAAGATCAGCCTTACCTCCCAATCCTCGATGGAAGAAGTTGTAAATATGTGAAGTATGTGTCGTCCTTTTGGAGCCAAAGATGGATCAAGAATGGTTGGAATACTTAGGAAGATACTGCCATAAGGCTCCTCCAGATTCTTCCAATTGTCCTACAGCCGTACAACAAAAGAACATAGACGCTGTTCAGTAACTTTTTTAATCGGGCAAGGGAATAGATACTAACACGATAATAACAAACCTCGAGCATAAAATGATGGCAATCTGTATCTGGAGGGAGAACCTCTGCTTTCACACCCATGTGGATCGAAAGAAATGACGGAGCCTTGACATAGACTTTCTGAAAATTTTCTTCTTCTTTTGGAAGCTTTTCACCTTTTAACAGCTTCCCTACAGCACCACAACGCCGTTTTAAGTATTTGCACAAAAGAAGACACTTATTCGACAGTAACATAAGTCATTGTTTTATCATACCAAATGTATCCCATCTTGTAGCATTCGAAATTATTGTTTTAGCGAAAAATTCTCTTCCATCTGCTAGCCTTACACCGACCTGAAAATTTCAGGTCCATAAAAAGAAAAGCATTTTCAAAAGATCAAGGGAAACTATAACATAGAACTTATGTAGCACGAGTCATATAGAAACTTACAGCCTTTCCATCATCAAGTATTATGCTTTTTACATTAGCCTTGTAGAGTATTTCACTGCCTTGATCAACAAGTCCTTCTGCCAAAGAATTGGCAATACCGCCTACGCCACCAACCGGGTAGTTAATTCCTCCATAGTGCCTGTCACATAAAACCTGTCCTTGAACAGATAAGAAAACAAACGAACAGAAGCAGAAACACCGGTGTCTAAATGCAAAAACAAGAATCCTACCATACTTGCATTGATCATTGGCGTTTGCAAAGCATTGACTGTGCTCACAATGAAACACTGCAGGCAAATAAGGACGTGATAATCATGCTATGTTCTGGTAATAAAGAAATGTGCGCAGGTTATGATAGAATGTAATTTCTCACCTCTGCATCAATGAAAGACAACAATTGAGGATCCTTTATGTACTTCCGAGCTATATCCCCAGCATTTTGGGGCAAGTAATAAGCTGTACAGCACAGAGAATAACATAAAAGAACCATATCAGTAGAGTTTGCTGCGTGTATCTCTCTGCAGATGTATATACACTCACAGCAACTAATAAATACAAAAACATCAAACACGATTAAAGAGCCAGGATTCTTTTCAGATGGTTTAGACAAATACCAAGTGTCAAGCATTCCAGTGGTTTCTGAAAGAACTGTCCAAAAAGGTAGATAGGTTCTTCTAGTGACTTTAGTTCCAGAGAATTCAAAGCGTTGAAGATCTGTACAAACCAAAAGCAAGAACTTTTAATATATAAGCATGACACTCATAAAAGACTTTTCAAAATAAACCGCACCAGACCTTCCAGCAGACTCCATAGAACCCGAGTATCCCTTCCTTTTCATGAGGAAACTTGCTAGTAAGCTCAGCGATGAAATCATCGTATTCTCTATGAATCCGAACAGAAAGATCACCGGGAAGATGGAAATGGACAGTGGTAGGATCAGGTATAACCTCCATTTTACGACCAACCGCATTCAAAGCCTGAGTTATCAAGTTTAGATTCCCCTGTTCCCTTCAAATTAAGGCAATTACTTCAAACTTAGTACCACAAACCAACCAAAACAGATGCTTTCTAACCTAATGTTCAATCCTCCTAAAGATGAAGAGAGAATCAACCTTATCGCTAAAACCAAACATTACAGAAGAGCCAACATCAAATGTATAACCATCTCTTTCGTAATAACCAGAGCTTCCACCAGGAATCAAATATTTCTCCAGAACTAAAACCTTAGCTTCTTTAACAGCTAGTTGTGTTGCAGCAACCAATCCTCCGATCCCTGAGCCGATAACAATGGCGTCGTACACACTCTCTCCTCCGTTAATTTCGTCTCCCTTTACGATACCAATCGCACTTGAAGAAGCAGATCTCACTGAAACCGTGAGATTCTTCTTCTTCTTCTCCCGATTCTCCGAAACTCGATTGCAAAAGCCGAATTTCGAAGTATTCGATGTCTTCAAAGCGGAGAATAAGTAACTTCGATCGCCATACTTGACGGGATTCTGAAAACTCAGATTCATTTCTGCAAAAATCAATTCGTGAGGAAGACGAATCAATTCTTCATTGAGCTTAGATTGAAGCAAATGAGTTTTATCCGAATTTTTAAAAGTTGATTTTAATAAAAGAAAAAAAAATGTTTGGTGAAGAACTCGCACGCAAGTGGAGACGATAGCAAAAAAAAAAAAGTTTCTTTATTTTTTTGTAGGCTTGTGAAATCCTGACCGTTGATTCTTGTTATCTGTGTAATTGGGCTTTTTTAAAGGCCCAAAATAAGCCCATTTTCTTAAGACCCAACCCAAGTTCAAATAGCTTTGAAACGTAAAATGCATGTGGGGTTTTTTTTAGTTAAATGCAGTGCAGAAAATTATCTCTCCCTCCAAAAAAAAAATTCTCCCTCCAAAACTTTTTTTTTCCCAATGCTAATTTCTTTAACCGAATCATTTTTTTAATTATTTTAGTCGTAGATGTATATTTTGCTTTTAAATATGTAAAATATTTTATATGTAAATTAAGCTTCAGTTTTTTATAATTATATTTCCGATTGCAAATCTTGGAGTTGGAGTCGTGGCGAGATGTTATGCAAGAATTCTTAAAATTCAAAATTAGCTTTAATCTGTTAAAAAGACATAAAATCGAATTAATAAGTCACTGAAAAAAAAACAAATAAACTTGTAAAAGTTTAAGAGAAATGGTTAATATACAATTTTTAAAAAATTGCTGCGAAACTTTTTTTTTTTTTTGATACTTCACGTGACAATGTGCTTTTCCACTTTTCATCACAAACTTTTATACAAAGAAAATATTAAATAGGCCAATTAAAAAAGTTTTTTTAGTGCAATTCTTTTTTTTTTCATCAACTTTAATTGCAAATTTATAATTAATGACGTCGCTTCTCTCTCTCTCTTCACATGACAGTTTGGTTTCTAGAGAGAGAAAGCTTCATCTCCATCATTTTCTCCTTCTTCTCTCGTCTCTTCACATACACATTTCCGGCAACAACCGAATCTTTCACAGCATTGCTTTCTCCGATTCAGATCAATCCGATGGAGAAATCAGATCCTCCGCCGAAGCTCGCCGCTATTACCCAATCCAATCCAAATGCCGATCCAAATCTCGCTTCCTTCCACCGCCGATCTCGCTCCGACGATATGTCGATGTTCATGTTCATGGATCCGCTCATCTCCTCCACCGGAAAACCACCTTCCTCCGACGACCTTCCCTCCGACGACGATCTATTCTCTTCCTTCATCAACGTCGATAGCCTCTCCTCGAATCCTCATCCGTCGGTTACCTTTTCGAATCCCTCCACCGCTTCCCTCTCCTCCAACTCCGTTTCCGGCGCAACTCCTCCGCCGATCTCCTCTCGTCCTCGCCACCGGCAAAGCAATTCCGTTGACGCTGGATGCGCCATTTATGCAAATGAAATCATGGAAGCGAAGAAAGCTATGTCTCCTGAAAAGCTCTCTGAGCTTTGGATCATCGATCCTAAACGCGCCAAAAGGTTCTTCCTCTTAACTTTTTTCCCGCCAGATTATTAATCTTCCATGATTGAGATTCAATGGTGGAATTTACAAAATTAGGGATTGTGATTGCGAAATGATGATAGGATTATAGCGAATCGACAATCTGCAGCTCGTTCTAAGGAGAGAAAAGCTCGATACATTCAAGAACTTGAACGTAAAGTTCAATCGCTTCAAACAGAAGCCACCACTCTCTCTGCTCAGCTCAGTCTCTTCCAGGTTTCTCTCTTCACTTCAAAATCATTCGACTCCTTAGTTGATTTCACCAGAATAGAGTAGATGTCAGGGTTGGGTGTTCGGATTCAGTTTTTCGGGTTTTCTCGGGTTGCGGTTTGGAGTTTTTGGGTTTTCCAATTTGGGGTTCGGGTTGAGTTCGGGTTTTTTGGTTATGCGTCCGGGTTCATGTCGAGTTTGGGCAATACCCGATGCCTGAAATACTGTCTGACATCTATTCGACTATTTTTATAAATCAGTTCGGATTTGGATTCAGTTTTCGGATTCAGATTTTTTGTCCAGCTCTGCTGTATGTGTCTACATAGTGCACAAATCACATAAGAATAGCTTGATAGGGAAGTTTTAGGAATGTATCATGATCCATTTTTTCGTTTGATTTGATCAGAGAGACACAAATGTATTGGCAAATGAAAACACAGAGCTGAAACTCAAGTTACAAGCAATGGAGCAACAAGCTCAACTTCGCAATGGTAAAAACACAAAAAGCTGAGTCTTTGTATGCATTTCTGCGATGTTTCAATCTCTAATGTGTGATTTTGATGAATGCAAAAACACAGCTTTAAACAAAGCACTACGGAAAGAAGTGGAAAGGATGAAAGTGGAAACAGGAGAAATCTCAAGCAATTCAGATTCGTTTCAGTACTCTCCTTCAACAACATTCATGGCAATTCCACCATACCATGGTTTAAACAACGACCAGGATATGCAGAAGTTGCAACACAGTTTCATTGATCCAACGGAGATGTGGAATTCTCGAAAAAGCGTATCGGAGTTTCTACAAAAGGGGAGATTACAAGGGCTAGAGATAAGTAGCAATAATAGCTCGAGCATTGTTAAATCTGAAGCACCTTCACTCTCTGCTAGTGAGAGTAGTAGCTCTGCGTATTGAAATTTAAAATTTAAATTCATTTTTGATTCAATTTTGTTATTATTATTCTTCTTTGAAGGTAACAATGCCGAAAAAGGACGTATAGAAGTTGATTTTGGTCTTATGGTGATTATTGCGAGTGAGACTGTTTGCTGCTCCCACAACTACTTGTTCTTCAAGGAACAAAAAAAGGGTTTGATGAATTTGCATTTCTTTTTTGATGTAATTATTTTGTATTTACATTGAATCCTAATACTAAAAAAATTGATAGAGCTCAGAAGTGTGGTGTTCATCTTGAAATCAGATGAAATCAAAAGAAACACTAAACGGAGTAAAACCTTCATTAGGCTGTGGTCAAACTTAAACGAAATATCAACGAAGCATCTCTTACCTAGTAAGATGACGTATGCGCTTTCGTTGGATCGTTCTATCGGAAAATATAATATTGGAAATGGACTATAATGGGCCCAAGTCGGCCCAAATATTAACAGATTAATTACATATAAAACTCGAGAAAAGACTCATTCTACTTTCAACCTTTCCCCTCTCCGTCTCTCTGGGGGATCTCCAGATTTCTCTCTCCCTCCTCCTCCTCTCGCTTTCACGTCACCGGAAAAAAAAACTCGATCTCGCCGGCGAAAAAGGTTCTCCGTTTCCCTCGCCGGCAGATCAATTCTCGAAATTCTCCGATTGACTAACAATTTCCCGCTTAATTCCTTTCTAGGTCTTCATTACGCCTTCGCTCTCGTCAAAATTCTTCGTTAGAAAACTCCATTAATGGCGATTAGAGCTACTCTCACATACTCAAGCTATGTCGCTAGAAACATTGCTTCATCCGCCGCGACTCGCGTCGGCACCGGAGATGTCCGGTCATGTTTCGAATCTTTTGTTCGTCCCAGAACCTTCGGCCACAGTCAGAAACCGGAGATGGATAAATCTTCCGGATCCAACACTTGGACCACCGGCTCAAGCTCTTGTCTCCGACCAGCTTCGATGTATAGCACCGTCGCGAGTGAAATCCTCGAAGAAGGAAGCCAAAGTCCGATTGTGTTAGGGATGATCTCGATCATGAAACTAACAGTAGCTCCTGAGTTATTAGGTATGAATGCTCTCGGGATTTCGCCGTTTAAAACTTCTTCTGTAATCCCTTTCCTCAGGGGATCTAAGTGGATGCCGTGTAGTATTCCGGCGACATTGTCGACGGATATTACGGAGGTTGATAGGTTAGGAACATCGTGTGATGGTAAAGTGAAGTTGGAGTTGAGTGATAAACACTCTAATGGTGGAAACGGTTGGGTTAATAAGCTGTTGAACATTTGCTCGGAGGATGCTAAAGCAGCTTTCACGGCGGTGACTGTTTCTCTCCTTTTCCGATCAGCTTTGGCCGAGCCGAAGTCGATACCTTCGACTTCTATGTACCCTACTCTTGATGTTGGTGATCGTGTTATGGCCGAGAAGGTTATGATACTGCTATATAGTTATGCATTTTGAAGGTTTCTTTCTCCTTTCGTGAGAGATGTTATTTGATATGTGTTATGTATGTGTTGGTTAGGTCTCATACTTTTTCAGAAAGCCTGAAGTTTCTGACATAGTTATCTTCAAGGCTCCTCCTATTTTGTTGGTGAGTCTCAAATTCGCTATTTCTTGTTTTTTTTATCGAAATGTTTGAAAAGCCGGTTTCGAAAGGTGTTTGATGTTCTGCTTTGAATTGCAGGAATATGGTTATAGTTGTACTGATGTTTTCATTAAAAGGATCGTTGCGAGTGAAGGTGACTGGGTTGAAGTAAGCACTTACTTTTAAATCCAATTGTTGATTGATCCTATTCATCCATTCAAGTCTTTGCTCGTCTTTATCGGTATAGCTTTTGTAGTGGTTTCTAGATGACTAGCATCCTCAAAACAGACCGTTACCTCTTGTTTCTGTATTGTTTTCCTGTCTAATGTGTCGATGCTGTATCGTATAGGTTTGTGATGGAAAGCTGAAAGTGAATGATGCTGTTCAAGTAGAGGATTTTGTTTTAGAGCCAATTAACTATGAAATGGAACCGGTGGTAAGCAACTTGCACTTGCTAATTTAATGATACTCGATCTAGAAGTTGTTGAAGAAGAGTGCTGCTAAGTTGTTTTTTTTCCCTGTTGATTTGCAGTTTGTCCCTGAAGGTTATGTCTTTGTCCTCGGAGACAATCGCAACAAAAGCTTTGACTCTCATAACTGGTAACCACTCTTGGAAGAAGATATCTGTAATTTCATAGATCTTCTATCTTAAATTGTGGAAACTCCGTTGATTCATGGATCGATAATGTGGTGACTGTTGAAACGCAGGGGTCCGCTTCCAATAAAGAACATCATTGGGAGATCAGTGTTTCGGTACTGGCCACCGAGCAAAGTGTCAGACACGATACGCCATAAACAAGTTATCCAAAAGGGTGATGTTAATGTTTCATGACCTTTTTTGGAGATATGAAGCAGAGAAAATTGAATAGATGAGGAAGTGTGTGCCATACATTTTGGCCCAGAAGCTAACCTGAGCAATTCTTTAGTTCTGTGTCTACTTACACATGGAAATGCGATGAGAAATCCAAAAGTAATAAAAACTTTGGAACCTTCTTTTGTTGTGTTGAAACCTAGAATGCAACCATCGTAGTGACTGTCTTTGTCAAACATAAGAGAAGGAATTTTTGTTTTTGTGAACTATGTAGTTTTTGTAATGTTTAAGGGTCAATTCTTTTGTGTCGATACACTTTTTTTTAAGTCGAAGTTTGCGTTTGACAATACTGTCTAAGAACGTAAGTAATTTTAAGCATAGCTTTTCTCTGCTGTTAAAAAAACAAAAAAAGAGGAGAGCTCAGAACTGTGGGCATATGCATCTTGAGTTCAGATGATTGCGAAGGACCCAACCATCGCTTATGCCATTTATCATCAATGCTCTCAATGCACCAGCCGGGAATCGAACCCGGGTCTGTACCGTGGCAGGGTACTATTCTACCACTAGACCACTGGTGCTTCGTGTTAGATAAACTAAATCTTATATTAACTAGCCAAAAACTATCACTAGAGACAGAAAAAAGAAAATCGATTATTAGAGAGAGAAGTTGACAGCAAAGTTGTTCTCATTCAGTAGGCCCAAAACTTTACGTCCCAACCAACACAAAAGCTTTTAAAACAAAAAGGGAGCTCAGAATTGTGGCATGGTCATCTTGAATTCAGATGAGTGCGAAGGACCCAACCACCATCGCTTAAGCCGTATTCATCAACGCTCAATGCACCAGCCAGGAATCGAACATGTGACTTTACCATGGCAGGTACTATTCTTCCACTAGACCACTGGTGTGTTGCTTTCTGTTGTTAAGCTTCCTAATATCAACATAACAGAAGCTTCTTTATTGGCCAAGTCCAAGTCCGAGTCCATTAAAGGAGTGAAAAAATAAAAATCAAAACACACTGTTTCCAGTGACAAGCTTTTATAATACACTCTCGATTACAACTACGGTGTGGAAAGATAGTTGACTTTTCATGTCTCTCCCCTACTTCTCTGCTATGCGATTTAAAAAAAAAGACAAACAAAAAGAGAAATTTTAAAGAGTTTTTTCTTTTGATAAATCTGATACAAAAGGGAGTTTGATATATGGTTTAAGAAAAAATATAAGCGATGTTGTTCAGGTTTACGCTTGAAAATCTTTATTTGAGTTCCAAACAGGAGCCACAGTCCCACCACCACTGCCATCAGATAACACTCCGCCTCCGTTTTCAGCCGCTATTAGCGGATCTTTTTCGCTCTCTTTCATCTGATCAACCGAACAAAGTCACGATCAGTTTTCATGTAGTAGGGAACAACGTAACGATATTAACCAGAAGAAACATACCTGAGGCAGCTGAGTTGATGTTTCGCTCGCCTTCTGTTGAGTTTCAATCGAGCAGAAGTATGAATATACAACCATTCCAATCACTGCTACCAGAATACCGAGAATGTTTCGCCAGTTGAATGGGTCTTTCAGCAACACGTAGCCAAAGGCTAGAACCAGGCATGTTTTCAGATGTCCCAGAACCTGATATGTCACAGGAGACGTTTTCCCTATGACTAGAAAAGTGCTGAAGTTTACAGAGACCGATATGAGACAGGACAGGACGATGAAGAGCTGCAGGCAACAATGAAGTACATGTAAGTATGGAGAGAATCGACATGGAAGCAAGAGGACACGTAAAATAAGTTGAGTAGAATCACTGGCAGATTGAGTCTCACCACAACTTGAGAAGTGTACTTGAAAGCAAACACGTTCTGGTTCGTTAGGAGACCATCTAAAAATGGACCAGTGACAAAGAGAGTGATTGCTTGATACGGGCAAGACTGATACAGAAGTTGCGTGGATGAAACTTTGAACTTCTTCTGGATTGTGTTTGTCATCTGTGTACAATCAGTTAAAGATAACAACCATCCAATTGGCTTACGGCTTAATATAAAGAAAGATTGAAAGAATAAAGAGATGGGAAAGGAAAGGCTAAGCATAGGATACAATTTGAGCAACACAAGTTGTGATAACAGCCAATAGCGACAAGACAGAGCCCAGCATATTAAGCTGAAGATCCGTAACGGTTGCAATTCCAACACCAAGGAGAAGGATGGTTAATGACAATTGAATTTTACGACTGCAAAAAAAGTGTGTCAATAACTGGGCCCCTGAGTAAAAACTAGCTTGAGAAGCTCGGGAGACATGAAATTTTCCAAGGATGAATTATCAACACATATGGACATAAGACTATCACTAAGCTGCTCAATTATTACACAGTATATCAAAGTAGAAAACTAGAAATGCATGACCATTGGAAAAGATAGATATCATAGAAAATAGCTTCCTCCAAATTAGTAATTTAGTATTCATTTACATGTGATAGAAAGATACAAAAAGTAACAGAACTTTGAGTGCTGACCTGAATTTTTTCCTGAAGAAGAGGGTCTCCAAAAGAACAGTACAGGGGATGATTGCTAGTTTAGTCATCTAATATCAACAGAAGAGAAAAAGGGTTTGAAAACGCAGCTTAAATGGATATCATATGATCACGTAGAAGCTCGAATGACAAAGCTATACCTGGTAAAAACCAACGGAATTAAAGCCCAGGCTGAGGTTCAATAGTCCTATGGATATCCCATTCAATATACCAAATCCCATCACAGCTCGTGGATCAAAAGGCTTGTGTTCAAACATCTTCATCCATAACGCCACATGAAGGGAACAAAATGTGACCAAAAGATGCCAACTTGTCAAAGTAGTCGCTGTACATACACGATAACAACAGTAAGTACAAATAGCTTATGAGATCAAATTGCATATTACGACTTATAAGCAGTCATGGTGATGCTTCAAATTGGGTTGATCAGTGTGTCCTGCTCAGTCTACTACTACTCAAGAACCGCCAACCTCCCAGCATTAGAACATCGAGTCCCACAGAAAAGGAGAGCTAAAGTTGAAAAACAAACTGATGAAATAATAAGAAAATTCTCAATGTTCTTGGGGACACACACATCAGAAACGTCATTTAAAGTCACAACTCACAAGAGCATATAAAGCGTTTATATTACTTACTAAAGCTATGAATCATATGCAATCATGAAGACAAATTTCGTTATGGATCACAAGAGGAAAACTATATCAAACAATTCGAAACACGGTTTTGAAGGAAGATGATCAATAACCTATCCTTCAACTCATTCACATAGATCCAAAAAACTAAGCAAGCTCCAAATGAAATCCGCAGAGTAAGCTTTAGCATAACACAAAGACGCATAGATCGAGATGAACCATTTTCTACAGAAGATTCGATAATCAAAGGAGCCTGTAGCACTAAAAATGAGTAAGGTTACCAAATGTGAAGCCAAGGGTGCTAATAAGCGCCTTGTTACAGATCACGATCGAAACAGACGACACAACGGACAAACTCAAAGCTCCGATAGTTCCCAACTGGAACTTCTGGCCCTCGCTCATCTTCGTTCTCCTAATTATCTCTCGATTCAATCACCGATCTACAATGATCTATATCCAACCATCGATTCCGAATCAAAACGCTAAAACAAAAAACGCAAACAAAACAAGAGCGATCTGGAGAATACCAACCTCATTCGTGCATAACGAAAACGTAAAACGCGAGAGAATCGAAGCTGGAGGTAGCTAGACTACAGCAAATGGAAGATATAGAAACTCGTTAGCAGAAGTCGGAAGAAACGAAGAAGATTTATTCAAAGGAGGAAGTCATAAACCCTAGATCTACCGTTATGAGATAGAGATCGGCCAAAAAAAAATCAGTTGAAACGGAGAATTAAAGAGACGCGAAAATGAAAACAACGAGAAGATAAAGAAAGAAGAGAGAGAGAACTCACCGGAGAAAGCAGAGAGAGAATTCAAACTTCGACGGAGAAGAAGAGATTCAGATTCCTATTTCTGAAATTTTTGATGGGGACTGAACTCAGAACCACCGTCCAGAGGAAAATAGTGAGAGAGAAGAGAGAGAGAGGAAGAAGATAGTTTTCGCTTTCTACGTTGATACTTGATAGGCCCCACCATCAAAAAATTTTTTTAACCGCGGGATTAAAAATTGTTAAAAATAAATTCATGATCCACATTGTTGTTTAAATTTTTACCGTTGGTTATGTAAGTAAAAAATAAAAAAGTTCCAAAAATAAGATAATGCTTTGTATAGTTATGAGCTATAACATACTTTCTTCTTTTGTTTATTAGAAAATTTCTAAATTTGACTTCATATTTTACTCATTAAAGCAAAAAGATTCAACCAACCGACAAAACATAATTTAAAAGCATATTCTCAAATCATAACAATTAAAAAAAAAGACGACATTTTTTGGTGGTACACAAATAGATTTGGGTAAAAAGAAAGTGAATGAAAGTATCAAAGAAGTAAAAAGAAACAAAGCAAAAAGTCTTTGTTGTGTTGATTCATAGTTCTTCTTTGCTACTAGCAGAGGCTTGGGTAAAATTGAGAAGTTGATTTGAAAGCAACAATGTCTGAGATGACCTGAACCGACTTGTCGTCTGTTTGAGTTTCTTTCATATTGGTATTGCATCCCCAAACTCTAACCGCAAGCCTACGACATTTCGAAGACGATTCTCCGAAATAGGTTTTGTACCAATTCATCACATCTTTCTTCTCTATGGTTCTTAGTTCTTCTGCTTCTTTGTGTGAGAAATCAAACATGTACCTGCGAATAGATTAACTCCATTTTCGATTAGCCGGTGACTGATGAAATGGAACGAAGCGAGGATCACATACTTCAAACTCTTTTTTGTTACCTTTTGTCAACAATCTGACTCCATAACTCATTTGTCTCGGACAGTAAAGAGGGCTCCTTTTCCAGCAATTTAGCAATCATACCGCTTCGATAATCTTCGAAAGATTCTTCGTCGAGTTTTTCCTGCAATGACAGCCCGAATAAACATTTGTGGAGTAACAAAACTTGATATTTTGTTTATGGATTATAAACTTACCAGCAGGCCCTCAATGTCTTTTATGAAGTTGTCGACTCTCCCGAGCAAATAAACTGGACCATACTTAGAAGATTGAACACAGAAACAGAAACCATGGACTCGATATGTTAAGCGAGGGCCACACTCAACAACATAACCTAGCTGCTCCTTCGTCCTATAACCACAATAACACACATATATATATATGACTATACATAGATTACGATTTGACCAACAAGGTAGGGAAACATGTGATGACTAACCTCAACTGATTGAACAATGGCTCTTCTATGATTTCACTGAAGAGATCCAGCATTGCTTTCATTCTTGTTGATTGAGCTTCTTCAGGCTCGATTTGATAGTAAAGCTGCAAAACAGGATTTAGGTTCGAAACCATGAATACATCCGCGAAACCGACTATAGTTTCTACTAGGCTAACTTTCATCACAAGAATAGACAATCTTTTTTTTACCTCGACTACTGAGTTTGTTTCAGATTTGTTCTTCACATTGACATCTCTTACAAGTTTGGCACTCAGAGGGAAACATGTTATCTTCTCTCCATGTCTAGATTTGCTTGGGAGCGGTTCCACTGTCAAACTGTTTTTGAATATGTTTGATATGTTTACTGCTTCTTCTTCCGACAAATTACCATGACAAAGAGCTTCAATAAATATCTGCAAACATTACATAAGTTTTAACTGACCTTCGCCTGACTTAAACAAAACCAGAGAACACCCGCAAAGGCAAGTGATTGTGTATTAAGTAAAAAGGAATGTTACCTGAGAGCGGACTTCAGGAATAAAACTGTTGAGATCGGTGAGAGACAAATCATTTAGTACAGACAACTTCTCATCGCTGTCATATATCTGTTTACACAAGAGTTGCAGTCTCAAGTATGTGGAATGGTTCAACGGCTTCATATTAGTATTTCTTAACCCTCTCTCCATGTTTTCTTTGATAACCTGCGAGGTTAGATAGAGAAAAAATAGTTGGATCAAGAAAGAATAAGGAAATGAAATAACAAAAAAATTAGAAGTTCAAGATTGAATGAGACTAAAGAGTATGACTAATATACATGCAAAAAGTCACATACCTTAAACCGGTCTAGGCTTGGCATGAAGGATTTGGCTATGGCTAAGATTTTTGATAAGAGAGCTGGAATCTTTTCATTAAAGCCATACACTCTAAGCTCTAGTTTATCACCATACATAGATAAAGAAGTTTCAAGTTTTGCTATACTGGCCTGCAAAATATCAGATATTAATGTCAATATACAAACAAAAACAGCTAAAATATCTTCCTAAGAGGGAGTCACTTGCCTGGTATATGATCTCATTTAGCTCGTCTTTCAAAAGGTTAATAAATAATTCTGTCAAAAGGCAGTTCTTCACACTTTGATATGCCCCCTTCAAATTTATGCGGAAGTATGTATTTGCACGAGGAACCTTAAACGTCTCATCAAGCTTGTACCAGAACTTCATGAGTGGTTCGTCAATTATACATTTAGGGGGAGACTGACTTTTGGAATCCCCATCAGAATTTGTGGATCGAATGGAAAAATCACAAGGGATGAATTGGTTTTTTGAAGGGAGATGCAAGGAGTTATCTACTTGTGAAGGATTGCTCCATGCTTCCATCAAAGACAATGGAACATCTTCCTCTGTGTAACGAGAACCGAACCAGGGCTCATTCTGGAATTCTGAAACAAGGAAATTTCAAAAGACAGATAGTAAGAATATAAATATGCAATCCAAAAGTAGCGTAATTAACAAATCTCAAAAGTACCTTCTGACTTGATGGATTTTGAAACAACATCAATCCTCATGTTTTTTGGTGTGAAGTAACCCATGAGATTTTCTATCACTTTTGGATCCCATGTCTGGTATACATAATCACCGTAAATAACGTGCTCCACTGGATACGCAAGCATATTCTCTGTAGAATAATACTTTCAATGGTTATATAAGAAAACCCTTGAAAGTTTAGCATACAGGTATATACATCATCGAATGATAAGTTTTGAAAACATTTAGGCTCGGCATGACGCTATCAGGTAACCATTATTAACGCAGTAAAAGAACTAGACGAGTAACCAAATAAGTACAAACCTGAGAGCTCAGCAGCATAATCATCTGCAGGCTGCTCCTCAGCATATCTAAAGTCCATGTTCCCAATATCTTGGAGTTCCTTGAATATCCATTCTTGTGGTGACATATCACGCAATAACTTGAGATATTGATATACGTAACCAATAATGTCATAGATCTTGTCTAAACCAGAGTCAGTGAGATGTATGGACATTCCAAAAACATAGGCTAGAGACGAGCGATTAATTCCATCATCTCCAACACCAGCAGAGAGCGAAGTTGCCCAGCCCTTACCTTTAAGGAATGAATGCAGACTTCCTCTACCCTCTAAAAAGATAACGGTATAAACAACATTCCTCAATATGCAGTTTACATTAGTGCGTACAGAAGCACACTAAAGAAAACTTTATATAAAAAATCAAATGGATGTGATTTCTCACCATGTCCTAATAGATGTGCTAGATAGTCTTCTGGCTTCTTCACATAGGCCTGGCGAAGAGGCGGGAGAGTCCATGTCAAATCAAGAATATGAACATCTTTGACCGCTACGAGGCGATATAATTTACCGCCTTTCCAAATAGGACCTTTTGCCTCCAGAGTTGGCCTGATTTTGGATCCGTTTTTTACACCACCAAAAAGTTCTACAACCCAACTTTCAAGCACATCGAGAGATTCTGCAAGAATTATAGGTAATCATTAAATATAGAATAAACTCAAACAGCAAAAGATCCACTATTCATGAATGCGAGTAAAGTTTTTCCAAGAAGCCAAAACACATCATAAACCAAGAGAACTTTACCTCCTCCAATGACAACGAGCTTCATCAATCCACCATGGTAATATTCCTTGTATAATTTTAAAATGCATTCCCGTAAATCAACCCCACTTTCTGTTGCACCACTCAAGCTCTTCTTGTTACCTTCCAGAGCATACAAAGGACAGATTAACATTAACTTCTTTCATGAATACATTAAGTGTGGCAAGAAAGGTACATCAAGATGTCCTTACCCCATGAGAACCTATTAAAAGGATGATCCTTTGCAGATGTATAACACTGAAATTGTTGCAGGCGACACGCATCATTTTGGAGGGCCTGGTTAAATTCTATATATTTGGATCTTGTTAGCAAGATATTTTAAGTATATAATGTCGATGAGTGATGGAATTTCTGATAATTTCTAACAAAGAATTAAAGATATGATTAACAAGCAAGATAAACCTGAATCAACAGCAAGGACTTCTCTTTCCATGGCTTCAGCTTTCATTAGCGGTGCAACAAAAAACTGAGAGAACCTAATAACAAGAGAACAATCTACGGTCATATATGTCTTCAAAAGAACAAAAACCAACATAAATATATTAAACATAACTACCAGCAAGCTCAAATCTTTCCTATGGAAGATGTTTAAAAGCAAATGTTCTAGGTAAAATGCAAGTTATACATTAGGGAGACAATTTCTTTTTAAGGAACAAGAAAGATAAATAGAATATGCAACTTACTTTAGTACACATCACAAAATTGAACAATGATAACAAGCTCTAGGCATGCATATCAACATATATATCACATGCCATAGTAAATCTACATCAATTGACATTCATAAAGATAGTGAAGTGGCAGCTCAAACAAATCGTGTACCTTTTCAAGGCACCTTGAAGGAATTCTCTCTTGATTTCAAAATGATAGCACGTATGCTCCATTTCTGTGTACGCGTTAGAGGATCCTCCATGCTTGGATAAGTAACTATCATACTACAAGCAAAACAAAGTCAAACCCGAAAAAATTCAAAGATACATCATGCTAACAAAACCAAGTGTACTGAACGTGGAAACGATCTAACCAAACTCCAATTCCCCAAGCTCTTAAAACAATCTCAGTTATATCAAATCATGCTAAGCGTATTTGTTTCGTAATTCAAAGATAAAACCATTTGAAGTTAACATAAAAAATAACGCATTGCTTACTTCATTTTCATCGGGGAACTCGGTGCTACCCATAAAAAGCATGTGTTCTGCACAAAACATAGTGATTCAATTAGTAAACAACAATAGAAGTGAGCTCAGATTGTAGTTCAAACTCATAGAAAGATGAAAAATACCAAGAAAGTGAGCCAAGCCTTGCGCCTCGGGAGGATCCAAGAAGCTGCCCATTGCAACACACATAGCTGCAGCTGCCTGAAATGCACAACACCAAACTTCCAAATTAAAAATTTGACAAAGAGTAAGAAAACAGCTAATACATCTAAAACTCGAAAACCTTTTTAGTCTGATTCTCCTCTTTCCCCTTTACTTCATCCACATCTTCATCATCTTCTTCTTCCTCGTCATCTTCATAGCTCCCATCACTATCTTCTTCTTCCTCACCGTCCTCGTCATCTTCATCGATTCGATCGGCGTCGGTGTTCTGACCATCGGCAACATAGCCTTCCGGATAAATATCTGGATCGTGAATAAGCAGAGCACACAATCCATTCTCCAATTCAATCACTCTGTATAATCTCCGATCGTTCGGTGACTTCACCACTACACTGTCTAAGCTCGAAACGAGTTTCGCTGCAGACATTGTTCTCGTTCTGAGAAAATCGCGACTCGTGAAGAAGAAGAAGTGCTGCTGAAAGAGTATTCTCCTTCTTCCTCTTCTTAGGTCTTTGCCTCTCTCTACGCAATGAATCTGCTTCCGCCGCTCTAATATCTTGCCGTTGTCTCCATAGAGATATGACATGTAAGCCGTTTTTATATTAAAAAACGACACGCGTTGTTGCTTTCAGAAACGGAAACCGCAGGGGAAAAAACTAAAAATGTTTTAGTTCATGTCGTCTTCACGACTCTTCTTCTTCGTCTTCGCCAGAATCGAAAATGCTATGATGAAAACCTAATCGAACCTTCCTTGTAAAATTCAATTCGAGAGACGGAATCGAAGAGTGAGAGCAACAATGGCGTTATCGGAGTGGAAGGAATGTATTCTCCAAGGGATTTTCAGAGATATTGAGAAAGGAACTGTGGAGGAGAAGCATCTCGAGAAATTGGAGAATCTAGTGGAGATTCTGGACAAAGAAGGTTCTAAAGTTCCAGAATCAGTGAAAGAAGCGTATTTTAAAGTTGCTGTGGAGTGTACAGCGAGGTGTTTAGCTTATGAGAAAAATTCAAAAGAGGCTTATACTGAAGCAATGAGATCGATATGGCTCCGTAGGG